>JAVJIX010000049.1:5237500-5475000 GCA_036785185.1 Paratrypauchen microcephalus | reverse complement strand
TACGGGAAGCAGCCGTAGTCTGAGCCCCCTTAAAACCACGCTCCGAACTGTGCACTCTGAGAATTGAGACACGGCTGGCATCTGTCTCCACTCCATCTCCTAACCGGAGGAAGTGTGTGCGTCAATACAATTGGCGTACCAGAACATGGTGCACTGACAAACGTTCCGGCCGGGGTTGTTTGACATGCAAACTACAGATGCGTTAAAGGTCCCATGGCATGAAATTTTCACTTTCTGAGGTTTTTGAACGTTAATGTGAGCTCCCCTACCCTGTTTAGGGCCCCCCCCCCCATGGTTAAAAGTTGCGAAATGTCTAAACTGAGCATTTGCGATCCTTTTCTGCGTTACAAAAAATCGGAGCTCAAACGGGCGATTTTGAACAAGGCACCTTATTGACGTCAGATCGAAAAAAGAAATGCAAATGCAGTTCCATCCCCGTCTGTCTGTACTCAGCGTCTCTGTAAATCACGCCCAGAGAGTTTGGACTGCGAATGTGCTAGGCAATGCGAAATGCTTTTTTTTATTTGCCTGGAGGCACGTCCGAGTGTTTCTAGGCTCGGAAGTCCTTTATCTGAGCCTCTGGACCTTTGAACAGCAGTGGTTTAATTTTATTTTCTGTGGAAATGTGTTTATTTTTCAATGGAACACTTCAAATCTTTCCCCCCGTGCAAAAACACGGAAATGGATCAGCTGAGAGCGGAGAGCGGAGAGTTTGGCCACGCCCCCACCCTCTACTATAGGTCAGCTCTTTTCTCCTCATTTGCATTCAAGCAACAACGCCCATAATGGAGTGTTCAGAGAGACAAAAAATACTCTTTCTCATCTTATCTCTGTTTCTCATGCACTGAGTGTTGATTTTGAAGAAGGATTCATTTACAGTATTAGGGAACCATTAAGGAGCCATATAAAAGCATCAAGAAGTACCATGTCATGGGATCTTTAAGATGCGTTAATATTTTGAATTAATTAACGACAAGCAAATTAATTAATCGTAATTAACACGTTAATGCCCCACCCCTAATTGATTGATGTCAGTACAGGGAATATCATACAAATAGTACTGTTTGTAGTATCCAATGCACAGGTTTTGTTAGTAACTTAGATTTAGACATTCACGTATCCACTGTCTTTTGGCAGCTAAAGAATCCAACCACATTCTGTACGTCCAGTAAAACAGCCACAATTCAGCTCATCCACGAAACATTACATCTTTACATACAGCTCCGCAGCGTAAATATTCATGAGGGTAGCTTACAGGTGATTGGAGGAAAAAGAAAACAAAAGAGCGCTAATCTTCACGTGAATGGCCAGTAGTGCCAGTATGGTAATTACGGTCATTTACACATGCCCCGTTTCTTACCGAAAAACAAGCCAATTTCAAAGACAAAATGTATGCTTTTAAACCAACCAATGCTGTTATCTGAAACATGGAGTGGCTTATTCATGATTCAACTAACACATTCTGCAAAAAAAACGAAAATCACAAATTTTGAAAAAAAAAAAAAAAAAAAGCTTCTAACGCGATTTTCTCATGTTTGCCCAGCCCAAGTTGTATCGGCTTTTTCCATGGCAGGTCACAAACTTTATTGATCCACAAGGGAAATTATTTGGGTACAATAGCTCACTCATCAAATATAATATATAACAGAGGGTAACAAAAAATAGATGGAATAGCAAAAAAAGAGCAATAAACCAGTGTCAAATGAGACATAATTATAAAAATAAAAAAATATAATAAATGTATATGTACAAAACAGAATAAAACTGGAAAATAAGTACTAAAATATCAAATAAAATATCAAATAAAATATAAGATAAAATATCAAATAAAATATCAAATCACAGTTGTAGGGAGTATTATCTGTTGCATAAATAATAAAGTCAAAGTATCATACTTAAAGGGCCCGTGTTTTGCAGTTTTCTGATCTATGTTATAATGTTTCTGCTTCAGAAATATACCTGAAGTTGTGTTTTCTTTTATTCACACACATCCTGCATATTTAGGTTGAGTTCTTCTCTCAAACAGAAAACACACTGTTCCACCTTGTAATATCACGTGGTAATACAAGAAGTGCTCAACTGTGTGTTTTTTTATAATTATTTTTATTAAGGAATCACTCATACTCATACTCATAATACTCATACTCATAATATTTACAAATCACATCATTCTTTTCCTTTTACATTTTTCTTATTTTCAAAAAAAAACAACAACATCTTAATAAGTGTCAAATCCAGACATTATCAAAAAAATTTAAAAGCCAAACACTTAAAAGGCAATAAAAATTGTGATGATGAAAGGAAAAATAAAATCAAAAAGGTAAAGAGAGAAGCAGAGAAAGAGAACAAAGTGAATGTGTGTGTGGGGGGGTCAGTCTATCAGTCTAAAAGCAAGAGTTTTTAATGATGTGCAGTATTAGAAGCAACTTTATTGATCTCACACAGGAGAAATTCTTCTCTGCATTTAACCCATCTTGTTATTAGGAGCAGTGGGCAGCACATTACTGCGCCCGGGGACCATCTCCATGATCTTCTTGCTTCGGTTTGGTCAGGACCTAAAGTGGAGGTACCTATGGTGCATGTTTTGGGTTGGTGGGGGAAACCTCAGTGCCCGGAGGAAACCCACCCAGACACGGGGAGAACATGCAAACTCCACACAGAAAGGCTCGGGTGATCCGGGGATCGAACCCAGACCATGCATGCAAACTCACCACAGAACACACACAGAAAGGCCTGGGCGAACCCGGAACCTTCTTGCTGTGAAGCAAGAGCGCTAGCCACTCAGCTACCGTGCTGCCATTCCATAAACAAACCCCATTTCTAAACTAAACCTTTATTAGAATTATGTAAATATTTTCAGATCTGGAATTGCCAAACTCTACTGAACAAAAGGTCAAATGTGGCTGATAACTTGAAAACTACCGCTTTATGACATCACAAGGTGGAACAGAGCATTTTGAGCTCTGGAGATGTAGACAGAATAATAAACCAGGATTACTCAAATGTGTGAATGAAACAAAACACAACTCCAGGCATGTTTCTGATGAGGTAACAACATTATAACGTGACTAAAAGCTCACTGTATTCAACTTTGTCTACTATAAGACCTTTAAAGACATGTTTTCGCACATTATCATTAAGGCTACGTTTATATGATGACGGTCTGAACATGAAGACGCAAAAGTGGCGTCGCGTCTGCACTTTTTATTCCGCGTTTAGACAAGCCTTTTTGGGAGGAAATCTGCATGGATACGGTGACGCAAAAGTGTGTGGAATTCGATTGGGTATGCATGCCAGGCGGCTAGGTGGTGCTGTGATACATTATCACTATGTCCGCGCGCATGTGTAGAATGGAATGGAATGGAAGCTTTATTTGTCATTGTAAACAACGAAAAGACTTGGAAATTGACGGGTCCTTAGACCTTAAGGCAGCCGACATGGGGCGCTAACATCCCCCCTCTCTCTTCAGTGATACAAGAACATAAACAGAATAGGAACATCAAGGCCTGTTGTGACGTGGGCCGTCCTCCCGTGGACCCACCACCCGCGGGAGGATTCCTGGGGGCTGGTGCATTGTGTTCTGGGCAGCAGATCTGCTTGGACTGCTGCCCCCGCGACCCAGAAATGGAAAAGCGGAAGAAGATGGATGGATGGATGGAATGCAATACAATCAATAACACTAGACAAAGACATAATACAGTGGAATAGCTTACACAAGGTTTCTTTTTGTTTGGAAAACATTGGGGGGGTGCAAGAATGAAAATACAGAATCTTCTTCTTTTTTATTTAATTTTAATTTAATTTAATTTATTTAACTTAATATACTTAATTTACTTTATAAGTATAAATATCCAGAAATGGTGCATATGCGACGTCAGCAGATTTGACCAGAGTTTTGCGTCTTGGGCAGTGTAGACGAAAACGCTTCGGCGGAGCATATTCAAGTTTTCCACTTTGGAGGGCGATTTCAGTTTTTGCGTTTTTAAGCCCCCAAAACGCCGTCACCATCTAAACGAAAGGCACTTCCGATAAAATATTTTGTCATTTTACCCGTAAGCGTTCCCGTGCAAACAGGCCCTAAGAAATTGTTATTGGGATCTTCATTTTTCTGCTCCATCTTACCCCTAAATGCAGTCGCAGTAGTTAAAGTATTTGCATGTACCAGCAGCTGCTCAATCTGTCAAAGTGAAAGAATTTTACCTATAAATAATGTTGTTTTAAACGGCGTCCTGAGACTGTCGGCGCGTATTCACTCTCCTCATATCTCGGCGCTCCTCTGCTCCACAGATGTGCCTCCCTCTGAGACGCAGCACTATTTTACCACAGACTCGAGAAACCTGGAATCAGACTGACACCAAGAAACAGATGAATAATGCAGGAAACAAATAAACAATGTGCAGAGAGAGGGAGAGAGGGAGGAGAGGAGGAGATAGGGAGGAGTGGAGGAGAGAGGGAGGAAAGAGGGAGGAGAGGAGGAGGAGAGAAGGAGAAAGAGGGAGGGAGAGTACTGAAACGAGAGAGGGTATAAGGAGGGAAAGGATATAAGGAGAGAGGGAGGAAAGAAGGAGAGAGGGAGGAGAGAAGGATAAGGAGAGAAAGAGAGAGGTGTAGAGAGAAAGAGACTGAAATAAGGAATGAATAAGGAGACAAAGAGAGAGGTGTAGAGAGAGAGAGAGACAGAAATAAGGAATGGATAAGGAGAGAAAGAGAGAGGTGTAGAGAAAGAGAGAGAGAGAATGGGGATAGACAACTGGAGAGGGGGAGGAGAAGAGAAGGGAGGAGTAAGCGAGGGGCAGACGGAGAGAGAAAAGAGAGAAAGCGAGAGAGTAAGAGATTGTGACGAAAGAGAAGAGGAGATAAAGATGGCGCTGTGGCGTCTGCTGACAGATGAGGTTTTATTTTTGGCGGTAGATTTTCTCGGCTGGCAGTTCAGACACGTAGTTCCTGCGCACACATTTATCTCAAAAACAATGTGTGTACGCAAATACACACAACACAGTACACGTACACACAGTACACACACACAACACAGTACACACAGTACACACACACAACACAGTACACACACACACAACACAGTACAAATACACACAGTTCACACACAACACAGTGCACATACACACAGCACACACACGACAGTACAAGTACACACAGTACACACACACACAACACAGTACACATACACACAGTACACACACACAACACAGTACAAATACACACAGTACACACACGACACAGTGCACATACACACAGTACACACACGACACAATACAAATACACACAGTACACACACACAACACAGTACACATACACACAGTACACACACAACACAGTACACACACACACAGTACACACATGGCACAGTACACATACACACAGTACACACATGCCACAGTACACTTTGAGATTGTTTTTCACATGTAACAGTGCTTTATAAATAAAATCTATTATTATTATTATTCAGTGCACATACACACAGTACACACACGACACAATACAAATACACACAGTACACACACACACAACACAGTACACATACACACAGTACACACACAACACAGTACACATACACACAGTACACACACAACACAGTACACATACACACAGTACACACATGCCACAGTACACATACACACAGTACACACATGACACAGTACAAATACACACAGTACACACACGACACAGTGCACATACACACAGTACACACATGCCACAGTACACATACACACAGTACACACATGACACAGTACAAATACACACAGTACACACACGACACAGTGCACATACACACAGTACACACACACAACACAGTACACATACACACAGTACACACACACAACACAGTACACATACACAGAGTACACACACAACACAGTACAAATACACACAGTACACAGTATGCACAAATATACACACACATACACACAAATAAACACACACACATAAAGTACACATATACACACCCATACACACAGTTCAGACACGTACAAATACACACTGTACACACACAGGTACACAATATCCACAAACACAAACAGACAGATAGACAGACACACACATACACACAAATAAACACACACACATAGAGTACACATATACACGCCCATACACACACACATACACACAAATACACACAGTACACACATACATGCACACAAATACACACATAGAGTACGCACATACACACACGCACACAAATGCACACATAGAGTACACACATGCATACACACATACACACATACATACACACAAATAGACACAGTACACACACATAAAGACAGCCAGACACACAAATACACACACACACAGGTACACAGTATACACAAATACACACGGACACATACACATACATACAGACAGACACACACACACACATAAACACAGTACACCCACAGCAAAGTACAGTACCGCACACACACACACACACACACACAGACACACACACACACACACTGACCTTCTCCGAGCTGAGTCTGCAGAGAGTCAGGGGTCAGTGCTTTTGTCAGACGTCAGGGGGAGAGGAAGGAGAGAACAGGAATAATGTGCAGTGTAAAGGTAATTTATATCATGGTGTTCATAAAGACACACTGTGGAACTTTTCTGGTGGGTAGTCTGTGGGTAGATGTTACTGCGTTGCCTGGGGTGACCCACGATATGGATTCAAACTCAAATTAGATTTCTTTTCAGTGCTCAAAAATACCTTGAAAGCTCAGTTCTGATTTGGTCTGGGTTAAGTCCTGGTTCAGATCTATAGATCTGAACTATAGTTAGTCTGTAGTTTAGTCTTGGTTTAGACCTGATTTAGTCCTGGTTCAGATCTATAATTAGTCTCGGTTTAGACCTGGTTTAATCCTGGTTCAGATCTATAATTAGTCTCGGTTTAGACCTGGTTTAATCCTGGTTCAGATCTATAGGGTTTTTTTTTGTTTTTTTTTAATTTGTTTGGTTGTTGTTGTTTTTTCTCCAAAGAATTCACATTTTATTAAATAACAGAAATAAAATAATAGAAATAAAATTCCTGATTTGGTCTTGGTCTAGAAAAGTTCCGCACTGCAACTTTAAATCAAGCAATATAAATAATTTTCACTAAATGGTTTAGTCCTGGTTTAGCCCTGATGTAGTTCTGGTTTAGTCCTGGTTTAGTCTTAGTTTAGTCCTGGTTTAGTCCTGGTTTAATCCTGATGTAGTTCTGGTTTAGTCCTAGTTTAGTCCTGGTTTAGTCCTGGTTTAGTCCTGGTCTAGTCCTGGTTTAGTCCCATCTAGTCCAGGTTTAGTCCTGATGTAGTTCTGGTTTAGTCTTAGTTTAGTCCTGGTTTAGTCCTGGTCTAGTCCTGTTCTAGTTCTGGTCCACTCCTGGTTTATACTGATCTCGTCCTGGTTTAGTCCTAATTTAATTCTGTTTAATTCCCTATTTAGTCCTGTTTAATCATGGATTAGTCCTGGTTTAATCATGGATTAGTCCTGGTTTAGTCCTGGTTTAGTCCTGGTTTAGTCCTGGTTTAGTCCTGGTCTAGTCCTGGTTTAGTCCCATCTGGTCCTGGTTTAGTCTTGATGTAGTTCTGGTTTAGTCCTAGTTTAGTCTCTCAGCTTTGTGAACCGTTTTCTCTCGTACTTTTTTTTTTTTTTCCAAAGAATTCACACTTTATTAAATTAGAAATAAATCACGCGGAGCTCATTCCTGATTTGGTCTTGGTCTAGAAAAGTTCCACACTGCAGCTTTAATTTAAGCGTTATAAATCACCCTCACTAAACTACTCCCTTGTACATGTGTTTGGATTGTGAAGTGTATCTGAAACTTTTATATTATCTGCAAAAAAATCCCAACTTTTTTCTTTGTTAAAAAAATACATAGTAGACTCAATGTGTAAAAACTGTTCGGTAAAACGCTGATTGGAACATGGCGGTATCATTGATCGAAAACAGCTCAAATTACACACGGCTCACTGAACAATGTTTGGCAATTACACATAATTATATCTTCCATCACAACATGAAACAAAACAGTTGGCAAACATCATCTGCATCGTCTCTTTGTGAACCGTTTTTTCCGACTTAAACTAAACGCACAGATAAATACACACATGCAGCCGGCTGTCGATCAGAATCATTACATGTGATCAGTTTCATGTTCCAGACTCAACCTGGACCAAATATACATATGGTGCCCAAATCCTGCTCCAGTGCTGCTCTAGTGCTGGTCTAGTGCCGGTCTAGTCCTGGTCTAGTCCTGGTTCTAGTCCCGATCTAGTCCCAATCTAATCCCGATCTAGTCTTGGTTTAGTCCTGGTCTAGTCCCAATCTAGTCCCAATCTGGTCTTGTTTTAAACCTGGTTTATAGTCTAGTCCTGTTTTAGTCCTGCTTTAGTCCCTATCTAGTTTTGATCTAACCCTGGTTTAGTCCTGGTCTAGTCCTGGTTTAGTCCTGGTTTAGTCCTGGTATAGTCCCGATCTGGTCCTGGTCTAGCCCTGGTTTAATCCTGGTTTAGGTCTGGTTTAGTTCTGGTTTAGTCCTGATCTAGTCCTGATCTAGTCCTGATCTAATCCTGGTCTAATCCTGGTTTAGTTCTCGTCTAGTCCTGGTTTAGTCCTAGTTTAGTCCCAATCTAATCCTGGTCTAGCCCTGGTTTAGTCCTAGTTTTGTCCCGATCTAGTTCTGGTTTAATCCTGGTCTAGTCTTGGTCAAGTTCTGGTCCACTCCTGGTTTATCCTGATCTCGTCCTGGTTTAGTCTTAGTTTAGTACTAGTTCAGTCATGGTTTAGTGCGATCTAGTCCTGGTCTCGTCCTGGACTAGTCCTAATTTAGTCCTGGTTTAGTCCTGGTATAGTCCTAGTCTAGTCCTGTTCTAGTCCTGTTCTAGTTCTGGTCCACTCCTGGTTTATCCTGATCTTGTCCTGGTTTAGTCTTGGTTTAGTTCTAGTTTAGTCCTGGTTTAGTCCTGATGTAGCTCTTGTTTAGTCCTAGTTTAGTCCTGGTTTAGTCCTGGTTTAGTCCTGGTTTAGTCCTGGTCTAGTTCTGGGTTTAGTCCTGGTTTAGTCCTGGGTTAGTCCTGGGTTAGTTCTGAGTTTAGTTCTGGGTTTAGTTCAGAGTTTAGTCCTGGGTTAGTTCTTAGTTTTGGTCCACTCCTGGTTTAAAGTGATCTCATCCTGGTTTCGTCCTGGTTTAGTACTAGTTTAGTCCTGGATTAGTTCTGGTTAAGTCCCTGTTTAGTCCTGGTTTAGTTCTGGGTTTAGTCCTGGTTTAGTCCTGGCTTAGTCCTGGTTTAGTCCTGGTTTAGTCCTGGCTTTGTCCTGGCTTTGTCCTGGTTTAGTCTTGGTTTAGTCCTGGTTTAGTTCTGGGTTTAGTCCTGGTTTAGTCCTGGTTTAGTACTGGCTTAGTCCTGGTTTAGTCCTGGCTTTGTCCTGGTTTAGTCTTGGTTTAGTCCTGGTTTAGTTCTGGGTTTAGTTCTGGGTTATTCCTGGTTTAGTCCTGGGTTAGTTCTGAGTTTAGTTCTGGGTTTAGTTCTGAGTTTAGTTCTGGGTTTAGTTTTGGGTTTAGTCTTGCCTGGTTTACACCTGACCATATCACAAGTGATATACGGTCTGGAAGCCACCTTCGAAATATCTCGTACCAGAGGTGTGGTTTACGATCGCCAACGGCCGTTTATTGGGCATTACGAATGTCTATCATTTGGTGTATACGTAGCCCATAGCCAATCATGTCAGTTGTCAGTTCAAAGTACAGGCTTCCGTTTGTCACGTAGTACGCGTCACCGTCTTTTCACCCCTCCCCGCTCTCTGATTGGCTCCCAGAATCAGGAGAGCTCGCTTGCCATAGTTGCCAGGCTGTCTTTCAGATCGGAACGAACGAAAGCAGCCTGGGATTTCCCAGGTTAGGTTTAGTCCGGGCTTAGTCCTGGTTTAGTCCTGGTTTAGTCCTGGGTTTAGTTCTGGGTTTAGTCCTGGTTTAGTCCAGGCTTAGTCCTGGTTTAGTCCTGGTTTAGTCCAGGTTTAGTCCTGGTTTAGTTTTGGGTTTAGTCCTGGTTTAGTTTTGGGTTTAGTCCTGGGTTTGTTCTGGGTTTATTTCTGGGTTTAGTCCTGGGTTAGTTCTGGGTTTGGTTCTGGGTTTAGTCCTGGTTTAGTCCTGGTTTAGTCCTGGTTTAGGTATGATCTGCATCGTTTCTCATGGATCTTAGTGAGCCGTTTCCTCAGACTTAAACTAAACGTTCTTATAAACACACATCTGCAGCCAGCTGTCAGTCATTACACGTGTTCAGTTTGATGTTTCTTCTTCAACGCTGGGCTCGGGTTCAGAATCATGAAAGCTCCAGGGACCATTATAACGTAAACATGTTTATTCCACATCAAGTACAAAAACTGGGTTGACAATGTTTTTACCGACAAACTCCATTTAAATATTTTAATCTTCAGATTCAGCCTACACCGTTTCAGTCTTCTGTTCATTTGACAGTTTCTGAAATAATCCCTAATCACTCATTTTTTGTTTGAAATGTTATCGCTTTGCCTTGAATATTCCATGTTTAGTAATAAATGTTTCTATCTCCATGTAGGCGCTAGCAGGCTATGTTACAGGTCAGATCTGTGGAGAGGCGACCCGGCTCACAGTAAGAATACGTGTTTTTGTTTCGCATAAACTTGAATAAATACAACACGGATTAACAAAATGCCATTGGAGAAGCAGTAAAATCTTCATGGAGACAAGCAGGTGGTGAACCCTAAAAATTAATAAGTAAGAACTAATAAAGTTAATAACATCTGATAACAAAATAAAAGGTTTTGTGTTTGATTTTAAAGATCCCACGACATGGTACTTCTTGATGCTTTTATATGGCTCCTTAGATTAGCCTTTATTGTCTCCCTTGGGAGAAATTTGTCCTCTGCATTTAACCCATCCTATTATCAGGAGCAGTGGGCAGCACATTACTGCGCCCGGGGACCATCTCCATGATCTTCTTGCTTCGGCTTGGTCAGGACCTCAGCTGGAGAATCCTCCCACAGGTGGCTCACGTCACAACGGGCCTCGATGTATCTTCTGCCATGGGGGCTACCAGTGTCCGCAGACACTGGGGGCGAGGTGGGGTTAAGTGTCTTGCCCAAGGACACAACGGCAGCGCTCATCTGTGGGAGCTTGGATCACACGCGGTCCACCCGTCAAGAGCGGGATTCGAACCACCAACCCCTGGATCACCAGGCAAGCGCTCTACCAACTGAGCTACTGCCGCCCTTTTTTTTTTTTTTTTTCTTATTAGTTCTTATTAATGGTTCCCTAATACTGTAAATGAATCCCTAATACTGTAAATGAATCCTTCTTCAAAATCAACACTCAGTGCATGAGAAACAGAGATAAGATGAGAAAGAGTATTTTTTCTCTCTCTGAACAGGCCATAATGGGCGTTGTTGCTTGAATGCAAATGAAGAGAAAAGAGATGGCCAATAGTAGAGGGTGGGGGTGTGGCCAAACTCTCCGCTCTCGCTCTCAGCTCTCAGCTGTCTGCTCTCTGATCCATTTCCGCGTTTTAAGAGCGGAGGAGGAAAGGAGAGCCTTTTCAATGAAAAAAACACATTTCCACAGAAAATAAAATTAAACCACTGCTGTTCAAAGGTCCAGAGGCTCAGATAAAGGACGTCCGAGCCTTGAAACACTCGGACGTGCCTCCAGGCAAATAAAAACGCATTTCGCATTGCCTAGCGCATTCGCAGTCCAAACTCTCTGGGCGTGATTTACAGAGACGCTGAGTACAGGCAGACGGGGGTGGAACTGCATTTGCATTTCTTTTTTCGATCTGACGTCAATAAGGTGCCTTGTTCAAAATCGCCCGTTTGAGCTCCGATTTTTTGTAACGCAGAAAAGGATCGCAAATGCTCAGTTTAGACATTTCACAACTTTTAACCATGGGGGGGGGGGCCTAAACAGGGTAGGGGAGCTCACATTAACGTTCAAAAACCTCAGAAAGTGAAAATTTCATGCCATGGGACCTTTAATTTATTTTTATGCAGCATATTAGTTTCAAAGCAATGCAATACCTATATATGGTAAAAAAAATAAAAATAAATAAAAAATAAAATAAAAAAAAGATACCCGTACTAATCAGTAAACTAATATTGAAACAGAAGTAGTATGATAAAACAAATGACTGAAACTACAAAAAATGTCCTTTTATTATGTTAAAAAATTGTTATTTTACTGAAATGGTAAATGAAGTCCAGAATTGGGCTCAAACCTGGACCAAATATAAATGTTGTTCTGTACTTAGCCTTCACTCTTGCCCTGTTTTAGTCTTGATTTGAGCCAGGTTTTAGTCTTGGTGTGGTCTTGACTTAGTCCTGGTCTAGTCCTGCTCTAGTTCCGGTTTAGTCCTGGTTTAGTCCTGGTTTAGTCCTGGTTTCTCCTGGTATAGTCCTAATCTAGTTCTGGTCTAGTCTTGGTCTAGTCCTGGTCTAGTCTTGGTTTAGTTTAAACCTGGTCTAGGTCTGGTCCACTCCTGGTTTAGTCCTGGTTTAGTCCTGGTTTAGTCCTGGTTTCTCCTGGTATAGTCCTAATCTAGTCCTGGTCTAGTCCTGGTTTAGTTCTGGTCCACTCCTGATTTAGTACTGATCTATTCCTGGTCTAATCCTGATTTAGTAGTGATTTAGTCCTGGTCTAGTCCTGGTTTAGTCCTGCTAAATCCTGACCTAGTCCTGGTTTAGTCCTGGTCTAGTCCCGATCTAGTCCTGGTCTAGTCCTGTTCTAGTTCTGGTCCACTCCTGGTCGAGTCCTGTTCTAGTTCTGGTCTACTCCTGGTTTAGTCCTGATCTAGTCCTGGTTCAGTCCTGGTCTTGTCCTGGTTTAGTCCTGGTTCAGTCTTGGTCTAGTCCTGTTGTAGTTCTGGTCTACTCCTGGTTTAGTCCTGATCTAGTCCTGGTGTAGTTCTAGTTTAGTCCTGGTCTAGTCCTGGCCTAGTCCTGGTCCTGGTCTAGTCCTGGTCTTGGTCTAGTCCTGGTCTTGGTCTAGTCCTGGTCTAGACCTGGTCCTGGTCCTGGTCAAGACCTGGTCCTGGTCTAGTCCTGGTCCTGGCCTAGTCCTGGTCCTGGCCTAGTCCTGGTCTAGCCCTGGTCTTGGTCTAGTCCTGGTCTTGGCCTACTCCTGGTCTAGTCCTGGTCCTGGTGTAGTCCTGGTCTTGGTCTAGTCTTGGTCCTGGCCTAGTCCTGGTCTTGGTCTAGTCTTGGTCTAGTCCTGGTGTTTTTTTTTGTTTTTTTGTTTTTTTTTGCAGTATTTTTTACAGAAGTATGAACCCAGCCTTGCTTGAATACGAAATGCTCTGATGATAAAATATTGAGGTTGTGGTTCTGATTACACTGACTAAACACAGAAAGAGCCGCGCCATTTCCATGATCCTCCCTCGTACAAACACAGTCCAGCCGGCACATGTGATTTAGCCGGGATTTAGTGCTCTTTAATGGCACTAAAAAGCCACAGAGAACTGCCATGATTTGAAAATGCCATTTGGTCCGAAAGGTCAGAGCGGCCGACGGGAGGAGAGAGTAGAGGAGAGGAAAGAGGGAGGGAGGAGGAAGAGGTAAGGAGTTTTTCAGGGAGGGGTGGTCGGTCCGGTGGGAAACGAGGTGGTGCTGATGCTGAGATAGTTTCCATGGTAACGCCTCCTCCCCCTGTATCCCTGACCCCCTCCTTCTTCTCCCCCCACGAGCATTTCCAAACACTTTCACACGACTTGACTGGGGAACAAGTGTATGGATCCATCTTAATACTGTATCCACGATTGGTCTTGTTTGTCGAATCTGTTTTTGAAGGTAATGTAACTTTTCTGGTGGAAGGTCCGTCAACTTCGTATGGAGACTGTATTGCTTTTCGTGTAATTAATCTCATTTTGATACTGAGGAATAGACTTCAAACTCTGTTTTCAATACCACAAACATAATAAAAACACTTTCGTTAGACAATAGAATGTGATTGTCAATATTAAATCACAGTACTGAGCGGCAGTAGCTCAGTTGGTAGAGCGTTCGTCCACTGATCCAGAGGTTAACTTAATCCCACCTCCCCCCCAGTGTCTGCGTACACCGATAGCCCCCATGATAGAAATACATCAAGGCTGTGTCGAGCAACATGTGGCCATCCTCCCGTGGACCCACCACCCGCAGGAGGATCCATGAGGGCTGGTGCACTGAGATCTGGGTGTCTGTTTGGACTGTTGCCCCCGTGACCCGAAGACTCGGAAAAGCAGATGAACATGATTGAATGAAATCACAGTCCATCCTCTTCTGCTTCTCCATTTCTGGGTCGCGGAACACAACACACCAGCCCCCATGGATCCTCCCACGGGTGGTGGGTCCATGGGAGGATGGTCACAACCGGCCTTGGTGTACTTCTGTCATGGGGGCTATCGGTGTACGCAGACACTGGGGGGGAGGTGGGATTAAGTTCACCTCTGGATCAGTGGACGAACGCTCTACCAACTGAGCTACTGCCGCTCAGTACTGTGATTTAATATTGACAATCACATTCTATTGTCTAACGAACTGGTGTCTTGCAGCGCTCATCTGTGGGAGCTGGGATCACACGCAGCCAACCCGTCGAGAGCGGGATTCGAACTGCCAACCCCTGAATCATTAGATTGATGCTCTACCAACTCCTGCCGCCCTTGAAATCAGCCCTTGAAAAATTCAGCAGCGTAATTCGCATTCGCATATTTTCTCTTGATTTGTATCACTGCGCGCATATTAGCTGTATTAGCCTGTTAACTTTAAGCGGACGTTTACGGCGGATGCAGTACGGCGACATCCGTCGTAAGCGGATGTTTACAAGTTAACAGGCTAATAGTGCTAACCTGGGCGCAGTAATACGAATTGAGAGAAAATATGCGAATGCGAATTACGCTGCTGAATTTTTAGCGGACAACAGTTTGTGACACAAATATATCACTTTTTGTACAAATGTTGCTTTAGCTTTATTAACTGTCCCCGTGAACTTACTGGACCTACGTTCCCCAGCTCCAGAACTGACGCAGAACTCGGGTCAGAGGATGAGGTGAGTGGTAAACCAGTGTTAATCCACAACACTATTACAGATTAACATTTTTTTTTTTTTAAACTTACTATCCCTTTAAATCATTGTGTCACCATGGTAATGAACATAGACATGCACGTAGAACACCCCCAGCATAATATCACTGCAAAGTATCAATCAGTGGGTGAGTGTAGGTATAGTTTTAGTCTGAGTTTCATGTCAAGTCTTATAAATGACGCACCTGGTCTTAATTTTAGTTTCTGATCTGGACTCTGGACTAGATTTTTGTTTGGTCTTTGTGCTCTGGACAGGTCTCTAGTCTAGATTTTGGTCCAGTTCATTTTCATCCACAAACTTCTTTCACTTGACTTTCATAACTGACACTACTTCTGACAAATCTATTGTTCTAATGTTCCGTGGTTTGGTATGAACTTCACTCTATTTACGCTTACCAGAAGCGGATGACGACTTTTGGTGTAGTTTCTGACTCTGGGCATGTGATAAAACCGTGGATTCAGCAGCAGCGTCTTCACAACCTGCTGAAGTTTTCCACAGGGGACGTGACTCTAATCGCGTCTGCCGAACATACCGGAATTAAATTAATTAAATTTGGCAAAAATTATAATACAAAAATGAACAAGCAATTTCTAAAAGGAAAAAAGAAAGAATACAATAACACCTAAATGAAGAAAACTGGGCCATTTTCTTTCTCAGTTTTACCAGATTTTGTCAGAGTTACTATCGCCAACAGAGCCCAAAGGAAGTCGTCATCCACATGTTTCCAAACGTCTGCCAGTTTTGTGACATAAGCGTGAATAAACCCTATTGCACTTGTTTTTACTGACCGTAAATACTTGGTTTTCTGTAGCCATCTGCTTGTCTACATGGAGATTGGAAAATGTTTCGCAATTAAGTAGAATATTCCAGCCAAAAGGACTACTCATCTGAGAAAAGATGTGTGTAGAATCCCTCAGTCGTCAAAAGGAGAAATTTAATTTAATAAAAGTTTATTTGGTCGAATACGTTTCACAGCTCATTCAAGCTACTTGAATGAGCTGTTGGCGGCACGGTAGCTGAGTGGGTAGCGCTCTTGCTTCACAGCAAGAAGGTTCCAGGTTCGATCCCCGGGTTGCCCAGGCCTTTCTGTGTGTGTTCTGTGTGGAGTTTGCATGCATGGTCTGGGTTCGATCCCCGGGTCGCCTGGGCCTTTCTGTGTGGAGTTTGCATGTTCTCCCCGTGTCTGGGTGGGTTTCCTCCGAGCACTCCGGTTTCCCCCACCAACCCAAAACATGCACCATAGGTAAAATCCTCCAGCTTAGGTCCTGACCAAACCAAAGCAAGAAGATCATGGAGATGGTCCCCGGGCGCAGGAATGCGTCGACGCTGGTGGACACTGCCTATATCTGACCAAACGGAGGAGCTAACTACAATGAAATTACTTTAAGACTACCACACCTACTTGTTTTCAGTTTCTGTTAGTTAGGGTAGCCTATTAAATATTCAGTGGGAGTGTGGGGTCTTGTTCGCAGAACCATTCAGGGCCATAACGGATGTTTTCACACCTCTGGACCTGACCTGCTGCCCTTTTGTTTTCTTTGTTTGATTTAGGTTTGAGGATAGAGTTATAAATAGGAGACAAATGATGTCTGAGACCTCCATTTCTGTTCAAGGAAGGATTCTATTTCTTGACAAAAATAGCCTCCCCTCTCAAACCAGTTCTTTTCTCTGGCCAACACTCCAAGTAGAAGTCTTCAGGAAACCCACACACACGGACCAATACCTGCTTTTTGATTCTCACCACCCACTGCAGCACAAACTTGGAGTTATTCGGACATTGCAACACAGGGCAACACAGTGGTTCCTACAAGCACAGAGGGAAAGGAGAAAGAAGAACATGTGCAGAAAGCCCTCTCTGTGGATATCCTAAATGAGCTTTCAATAAAACTAAGAGAGACAAGAAACAAGAAACAAGACAACAGAGAATCAGAACCCAGGAAAAAGGCTGTAACTATTCCTCCTTTTCAGACAGCATGAAATCCCAGAATATTTCAAACCCACAAACACTTCAAGACAGAAACTGGTCCACCCAAAGGACAAAACACCGAGCCACAAACAAAGCAATGTGGTCTACTCCATTCAGTGTAGTGAAGACTGCAGTGAGCGCTACACTGGAGAAACAAAACATGTATTTCTTTCTCATTAATGCCTGTTGCCTTCATCAATCAAACACCAGCAAGAAAAAAAAAACCTTAAAATTAAGATAAATTTGTGATGAAGGTACCACAGAAAAACCCTCAAACATAATATTTTTTAAGTATCGATGTAACAGTCTCCAAAACCCTCTAGTCCTGTTTAAGTCCAGGTTCAGTTCTGGTTTTAGTCTTTGGTATTTCTGTCCTGTTATTTCTATTTTGTATATCTTAGTCCTGATAAAGTCCTGGTAATATCCTGATTTAGTCCTGGCTTAGTCCTGGTGTAATTCTGGTTTAGTCCTGGTTTGTCCAAGTTTAGTTCTCTTTTAGGCCAAGTTGTTTTATTAGTGGTTTAATCATGATTTTGTCCTGGTCAAGTCCTGGTCTGGTTTAGTCCTTGGTATTGCAGTCCAGTTATGACACTAGTTTAGCCCTGCTTTAGTCCTGCTTTAGTTCTGGTCAAGTCCTAGTCAGGTGCTGGTTTAGTCCTTGGTATTTCAGTTCCGTTCTGATAGTTTAGTCCTGGTTTAGTCTGGATTTAGTCCTGGTCAAGTCCTGGTCAAATCCTTGACAAGTCCTGATTAAGTCCTGATTTAGTCCTTGGTATTTCAGTCCTGTTATGACACTAGTTTAGTCCTGGCTTAGTCTGGATTTAGTCCTGGTCAAGTCCTGGTCAAATCCTCGACAAGTCCTGATTAAATCCTGAGTTAATCCTTGGTATTTCAGTCCTGTTATGACACTAGTTTAGTCCTGGTTTAGTCTGGATATAGAACTGGTCAAGTCCTGATTAAGTCCTGAGTTAGTCCTTGTTATTTCAGTCCTGTTATGACACTAGTTTAGTCCTGGTTTAGTCTGGATTTAGTCCTCGTCAAGTCCTGGTCAGATCCTTGACAAGTCCTGATTAAGTCCTGATTTAGTCCTTGGTATTTCAGTCCTGTTATGACACTAGTTTAGACCTGGTTTAGCTCTGCTTTAGCTCTTGTTTAGCCCTGACTTAGACCTGGTTTAGTCCAGGTTTAGACCTGGTTTAGTCTTATCTGTCCCCTCCTCCACACAATGGTCTTTGTTTGGTCTTTACCTTGAGTTGATCCATCTCCATCAGCCTCTCAATGTGGAGCACTATCCTTGACCCCTGCTCTATGATAACAGACCTTCACTCCTCTAGTCAATTTAAAAGAACTTTCACTTTAAATTTTATGTGGAAATAAATGATTTTCTTTGGCAGAAGAACAGCTATAAACATGTATTTTACTTTTCTTAAAGGGCCCATATTACATGACATCACAAGGAGAAAACAGAGCATTTTAAGCTTTGGAGATGTAGACAGACTAATAATAAAGAGTTACTCAAACATGTGTTGAAGAAAACAAAACACAATACCAGGTATGATTTTGATGAGTTAAAAACATTCTAACATGGCTTAAATCTCACAAGAGTCAGTTTTGTGTAAGATGGCTCCTTTAACCCTAGAACACCATCACTTTTGCCGGGTATTTTTTACCTGATATAATATACCCAACAAAAAGTACTCATCATGAAAAAAAATAATCAAAATATGACAACACATGATAAATTAGAGTGGTTTTCTTTTATTTTCAACTGTGGTATGTGTAACAAAATGAAAAATAAATATAAATAGGAAGACCCTAAAAAACATGCTCCAAAATTACTGAAAAATTAGAAATTTGAGAACAAAAAATTAAAAACATAAAATTAAAAAAAATAATGATACTACAAACTTGGTCTTTGGTCCACCCATTCCTGGGACATGTGAGACTTCCCTGGTGAAGCACAGACTCCTCGACACACGAACAGTTGCAGGAGAGAGGAACAAAAAATAGTAATTTTCAGTGGGTAAAAATGACCAGTTGACTAAAATATTGTTTTCACCATAAGAATTCCCTTTGAAATCACCACTTTGTGATATTTATTCATAACCACTGCACTAAATAAGCAGACCCCCCAGGATTTCGCGGGCATTTTTTGTGATTGTTGTGGGCTAAAATGCCTGAATTTGCGGGAGCTTTTCCAAAAAGTTGCGATGAAAGTTGCGGTGCTTTTAAGGTTTTTGTTGCAATTTTGTTGCGGGAGGAAGTGAAAGTTGCGATAAATAGTTGCGATTTTCGCTTTTTGTAATTAAAATTGAATAATATTTTGAATACTGAGTTATTACTGACAAAGAATAATACAAAGACACAGAGATCACAGATATGGTCCTAAAACAACCTTACCAACATCGAAAATAAATTACTACTAGGAGGGGAACTGTTTGGTCCGGTCTTTTGCTGTTATTTTAGTGGGCAAATGGCGCCGCAGACATGTTTCTTTGCCATTAGAAGCCGTGTCTCAATTCCCAGAGCGTGCAGCTCGGAGCGTGGCCTGAAGGGCATGTGCGTCACACATTTCGACAGTACACCGGCGCGACGACTGCTGTCCCATTTCTTTTTTGTCCCATGCGCAGTTAACACGCGGTCCGAAGACCGCAGTCGTTAAGCGGTCCGCCTACTGCAGTCAAACCTTTTAGCCGCCGAGAATATGAGGTTGGGTCCTGTGGCTCGCAGATTTGTGACGCGCAAAGAGGAGGCTATGGTGACAGATACGCTGAGATCCAGATATGCGTTTTGTGCATTTATTACAAAAGAGCGCACACAGCTATGACAGCGCAGCAGGATGAAATGGAACTCATGAAAACAGCAGGATGAACAGATTAACGTGAAAGATGAATTAATGGTTTGCGGTCAACAAAAAATACGGCTACACCCCAACCCTGACTCTCTCCTCTGTGTGACAGGTGAGCGCGCGCTTTTACACGCACACACCCACACTCACGTGACCCACCGCCTCTGCCGCACACACACACACAAACGCACCGTGCACCTCATCTCAGTTATGTCTCCTACACAGAAGGAAGTTGGTCGGCGTTCAATACCTCGCCGATGATTGGTCAAAATTAGTAAAAATTGCGGGAAAGTTGCGGTGATTGGTCAAAATTGCAACACCGCCCTGAATTCGCGGGGATTGGCTGAAGTTGCGTTGAAGTTGCAAATCGCAACATCGCGAATTCCTGGAGGGTCTGAATAAGGATAGATACACATTCCAGGAACACTCTTACTTACCTATTTTTTACATCCTCTTACATTAAATTCATTACATTCTTAGATTCCTCTTTCACTATCGCCGGGTGAAAATCAACTGAAAGCCTGTAGGAAAAAGTGGACTTTGGGGTAGGGAAACACCTACACCTTCAAAGATGTCAAAAACAATGGTGAAGCTCCCCAGGGACCCATGACACTCAGAAAAATGCAGCATATTGAAAATCATGTAAATACTTTTGCTCGGGTCAAAATCACCCGGCGATAGAGTCAAGATTCAAGATGCAAGAATAGTACATGGTAAAAAAAAGTGTTGCAAAAGTGCAGGGGAAGAAGTAAACAATATAATAAAAATATGTAATAAAATGTAATAAAAATACAAAGTACAATGTACAAAGGTGCAGGTAGGATTAAATAAGGTGTAAGTAGAGTATTTCACAGATTGCACATAATATAGTGTAGTATAAGTGTTGCATGTGGATTTCGTATTGCACATAGTATGGTATAAGTATTGCACAGATTATTGCACAGGTAACAGTAGTTTACAGTGAGGTAGTGACAAACATGATACATTCATATAGAGCAGCAGCAGTAAACATGCATAATGAAAAGTAGTTTAGTGCAGTATTATTGAGATAGTGCTCTAGCTTGTGATTTAGTCCTTCATTTCAGTGGCAAAGTCTTATATCCATATTTAACTCAAGTCTAAATCACGTTTTTGCTAAATAGGCCTGCCAATTCATGTCATATTACGTCTTACCAGATCATATTTTGTAATATAGTCAAATTATATTTTGTTTATTAGTTTTTTTTTCAAACATACATAGTAATTTACAATAGTATAAACAATAATATAAAGAACAACAACAATGTTCGAGGCTCAAGAGTTCGTATCCATAAGCTCAGGATGTTTAGTTCATGCATTATACATTACACAAATATACAATGCAATGTCAATGCAGATGCAATTTATATTTTAAATTCCAAACATAGTGCTTTTGTTTTCATGGCTTTTGGATTTGTACAATATTTTAGAGAGACAAGAGAGACTGAAATACGACAAATTTGGGTTTTTGGTTACAAAATTTACAGCAATGTATATGGAATTTTGAAAGGATGAGCAACAAGTTCAACACATTTTTTTTTCCACAGGAATATCTTTCTCAAAAACACCAAAAAGTACATGTTTTACATTCAATTGTAGGTTTTCAATTGAAGCTTTCTATTCACAAACAGAAGAATGTCATTCCAAAAGATTTGAGCATATGAGCAATCCCAAAGTGTGATTGTTTCTTCAACACTTTGACAAAATGAGCAGAGATTATCTACATTTAAGTGAAATTTTGAGATTACAGCATTAACAGGGTAACATCTATGTAGGATTTTTAGGTCATACCTCACGAGTTTTATTCGTTATAAAATATTTCCTCTGCAAAAGCCAAACATTGTTCCAATTAAAGGGATAGTGCGTTTAAAAAAAAAAAGTTAATCTGTATGGGTTTCCTTCTAAAACTTACGTGTGTTGACACCGGCTTACCTCTGACACTCTCAGCTGATCCCGGTTCGGCTCGCTTTCTGGGGCCCACGTAAGTAGGTCCGGTAACTTCCCTGGAACATGAAATAAAGCTTGTTTTACTTCTCAAAACAAACTATTTGTTAGAAAGGTGATATATTTGCGTCCAAAACAGTTGTCCACGAAACATCCAGCAGCGTATTTAGCTTTGTGTATTGTCTCTCTCCACTCGTATCACTACGCCCATGTTAACTCTATCAGCCTGTTCACTTGTAAACTTCGGTGTAGACATCCGCTGAAGGTGAACAGGCTGATAGAGTTAACATGGGCGTAGTGATACGAATGGAGAGAGAAAATACGCGAATGCGAAATACACTGCTGGATGTTTCGTGGACAACTGTTTCGGACGCAAATATATCACCTTTCTAACAAATGTTTTGTTTTGAGAAGAAAAACAAACTTTATTTCATGTTCCAGGGAAGTTACCGGACCTACTTACGTGGGCTCCAGAACGAGCCGAACCGGGATCAGCTGAGACTGTCAGAGGTAAGCCGGTGTCAACACACGTAACTTTTAGAAGGAAACCCATACAGATTAACATAAAAAAAAAATAAAAAAAATAAAACGCACTATCCCACAAGACTGATTTGTTTTAAAGCTTAAAGATCCCATGACATGGTACTTGTTGATGCTTTTATATGGCTCCTTAATGGTTCCCTAATACTGTAAATGAATCCTTCAAAATCAACACTCAGTGCATGAGAAACAGAGATACGATAAGAAAGAGTCATAAATATCTCTCTCAAACACTTTATTCTGGGCGTTGTTGCTTGAATGCAAATGAGGAGAAAAGAGCTGGCCTATAGTAGAGGGTGGGGGCGTGGCCAAACTCTCCGCTCTCGCTCTGAGCCCTCAGCTAATCCATTTCCTTGTTAAACCACTGCTGTTCAAAGGTCCAGAGGCTCAGATAAAGGACTTCCGAGCCTAGAAACACTCGGACGTGCCTCCAGGCAAATAAAAAAACGCATTTCGCATTGCCTAGCGCATTCGCGGTCCAAACTCTCTGGGCGTGATTTACAGAGACGCTGAGTACAGACAGACGGGGGTGGAACTGCATTTGCATTTCTTTTTTCGATCTGACGTCAATAAGGTGCCTTGTTCAAAATCGCCCGTTTGAGCTCCGATTTTTTGTAACGCAGAAAAGGATTGCAAATGCTCAGTTTAGACATTTCGCAACTTTTAACCATGGGGGGGGGGGGGGGGGGGGGGAGCTCACATTAACGTTCAAAAACCTCAGAAAGTGAAAATTTCATGCCATGGGACCTTTAAAAACGGGTCTAAGTTACCAATAAAAAGCTCTGTCCAACATTAGGATCGTGGACATAAGTGGACATTTTTGTTGTTGTTGTTTATTAGTGTGTAAATCCCAGTGTTTGTTATGCACGTACCTACATAAGCCCCGCCCCCGCCTCCTACTGTAGACTTTACGCGCATTCGTGGCTGCCACTCAAACGCCTAATCACTCGCTCCTTTCGCGTTTTCCCCTCCATCTTCTCGTGGTGATTGCGTTTGTCGCTGTCCAAGGTGCTGCTGCATTAGCCCACGGCCCCGCCTATCCGCTCCTCCGTCTATCCCTCCCTCCATCCTCCATCCTTCCTTCCCTCGCTCCCTCTCTCCTCCTCTCCTCTGCGCACCACGTGACCAGCGGCAGACTGCACCTTTCCCTCCTCGAGAGAGAGGCTAGAGGGACGAAGGGAAGACGAGCGGAGGGGAAAACACCGACACGAAGACGACAAATTGTTTTTAAGGACCGTTTTTGTACGCGTTTTTTTTGTTTTTCTTTTTTCCTCTCATCTCTCCTCCAAAGGGAATCCAAATGTTGCCGAGGAAGCGAGAAACGTGCGTAACAAGGTAAGTCCCAAAAGCGCAATTGTCCAAACGTGTTTTTTTTTCTTGGTCAAGTTGATGTTTTTGCAACTGACAAAGTGAAATACCGCGACATATCCTCACAAACTACTCGAGGTGAGCTCCATTTGAAGTGTTTGTTGGCGGCAGGTGATGAGTAGCGGGAGGAAAAATGGTGAGTGGGGGGAGGTATGGCCGCAAATCGAGAATCGATATTTCAACCGCATTCATTCACCCCGTCTATCAATAACCGTGATGTCGCTGGATTTTCGTCTTTCAGCGGACCTTTCTTGGATTAAAACTGTGCGTGTAATTTACCGTTTATCTGTATTTGACCTGTGATATCTCCACGATAGAAATATAAACGCCGTTAATTCAATAAGAGATCCGCGCTTGAGTCATCCGCCGCAGCGCAGGGTTCCACCGCTCTTTGTGACGGAGCCCACACAAACTGCAGCTTTACCGCCAATTACCGCTCCGTAACTCGCCACAGGCGCACTTTTACCGGACAAAAGCCCGCGCTGTGGGTTTTCCGTGCCTGAGTAAAGCATATGGCGTGATGACACTTTTGGTTGTGTACTTTATTAAATGTCCTGCTGCATGATGGGAGCTCCGTGGACGCGCGGTTTGTGCACGTACACCAGTGTGTCCGCTGTGTTTGGCTCGTGAGCCTGTGTGAGGGATAGTTTGATGATTTGTGTGCTCAGGTGTTTGGAGGGCCTCATATTTCTGATGGGCGCGTGTGTGACCTGGCTGATTGTGCTGTCTCTGTTTCTCTGTAGGTCGCTGCTGGAGAGAGTGATGACGCGGCAGTGAGCTACACCTCAGTGACACACACAGATTTGCCCACACGCGCTCTAAATCTGCCCCACTAACACAGGGAGGAGGAGGGCTGCTATGACAGCGTCATTTCTCTCCATTACCACTGTGTGAGACACACAGCACATAGAGGCGCTCCGTGGGGAGTTGGCTGCATGGGGGATAAGGCCCTATCTAGGCCACAAAGATGGAGTTCACATCCAATTTGTCACATATCTAACTCTGAGACACATGTCCACACAGACACACACCTGGAGCGGCGCAGGGCTCATGAAGAATGAATGAGAGCTGGAGTTAGACTGTAGATTACACTGAAGGGGCAGAAGACGATGCCCTCCCTGAGCTAAGCTCCTGTGCTCTGAGCGTGTATCTCCGGACATCCCACAGCCCCAGCTCCTCTGATCGTCTGCAGTGTCGCCATGAGCTGTAGGCCCGGTGGCGAGGCCCAGCTCTAGCCTGTGTGTGTGTGAGAGGAGCGTATGAGTGCCATGGCGGTGTGCGTTTGGGCGGCTGCCCCGCTGCTCTTCCTCGGGCTGTGCCTGTGCAGTGTGGGGGGCCAGGCCCAGGGCGAGGTGCTGGAGTTTGGGGGCGTGTCCAGCCAGTGGGGGCGGTTCCCTGTGTGGAACGCGTGCTGTGAGAGTGTGCTTAGCTTCAGTCTGCGGACTCACAGTCAGGAGGGCCTCCTGCTGTACCTGGATGACGAGGGCTTCTGTGACTTCCTGGAGCTGCTGCTGCTGCACGGGCACCTGCGTCTGCGCTTCTCCATTTTCTGTGCCGAGCCGGCCGAGCTGCAGTCGGGTGTCGCCGTGAGCGACGGGCACTGGCACGCCGTGCGCATCAAGCGGGACTGGAGGAACACGTCTTTGGAGGTGGACGGGCGGCTGGAGGGCTGGGCGGAGGTGAAGAGTAAGAGGAGAGATATGACAGTGTTTAGTCCCACCTTTGTGGGCGGGATCACGGCGGAGCTGCACTCCTCACCGCTGCGCCTCACCTCCGCCTCGGTCCGGGACCACCCGCCTTTCCGCGGCTGGATCACGGCGCTCAGCGTCAACGGGACCATGGTCACCCTTGATAGCTCCGAGGGCGTCACCGTGACGACGGGCTGCGGCCCGGACCATCAGTGCCAGAACGGAGGGGTGTGCAGCGTGGTCAACGACCAGGCCGTGTGCGACTGCTCCGACACTGGTTACCAAGGCAACGACTGCAGCGAAGGTAAGTCCCGCCCCACGGCCATCACACCTCCATGTGTAGACACAGACACCTCAGGTTCAGCGCTCACACTGAGAGACACACAGTAACTGTCAGCGCAGTGTTAATGACACACACACACCTGCAGAGACGCCTCAGAGCGTAATGAAGAGAGCCGCTCTGACACGCTCCAGTGTGAGGCCGGACCGAGGCCCGGACTGAGGCCGGACTGAGGCCGGACCGAGGCCTGCCAGGACCTGCTCTCTGTCGTGTCTCTGCGGCTAAAGCTAAACACTGGTTCGATCAATAGGGATGTGCTGCTTGGCTCATGATGAGAAGCTTTAATTGGAAGAAGGCTAAGAGGCTGGAGTCAGTGGCTGTTACATGGATGACACCTGGCTGCCTGTGTTAATAGATTTGCATTGATTTTAGATGGCCTTCACACATACCCATACATTCTGTGCTGAAATGAAGCGTGCACCATAGCCTCCCATTGATTTGATTCAATTGCAGTTTTTTGTGCTCCTTTTTCCCTGTATAGGCATGTGCTGAAACACAGAAATCATTGAGATACTATTTAACCTTTCAAGTGGAATATTTGAGTTTATTCTAGTACGTAACCTAACTGCCTTTTGGTCAGTGTAAGTGTCCAGATACTTGGCTTCATAATTGTTGCTTTAAAAATACATCTGGTAAAGACACTATTCAGAAAACACCCTTTATGTAGACTACACAATACAATAGAATTACAATACAATGATACAGCAAATGCCTGGGTTCGCTTGGCTGGCTCTGTCATCGGATTTGCTCGAGATAATTTAAACAGCAAATCTGCATCTTTAATCGATAACTCTTTGGACCTCTGTATCCCCCCTCCCTCCTCCTTCTATTGGGACGGCACACAGATTCTTTTCAGCTCCGCACAGTCAGATATTGATTTTTGAACCAGCCGATGACATAAATGCATCTTCCCAAACACCAGAGATAGGAAAGAAATGGCCCCTCCTGAAATGCCCCGGTAGCCGTCATCTGTCACTGCGACTCCCGTCTACAACGCACCTTATTCCAGCCACCCACCACTAGGCCTGTCACGATAACAAATTTTGAAGTAAGATGTATTAACACTAGGGCTGGGAATCACAGGGTACTTCACGGTTCAATACGATACTCGATACATGGCTCACAATCTTATTTATAACAATATTTCTTTGTTAAAC
The DNA here is from genome assembly GCA_036785185.1 of Paratrypauchen microcephalus. NCBI lineage: Eukaryota > Metazoa > Chordata > Actinopteri > Gobiiformes > Gobiidae > Paratrypauchen > Paratrypauchen microcephalus. The sequence continues at coordinate 5,448,073 of JAVJIX010000049.1, read as the reverse complement.
CACTACTTGTGCAAAGTTAATATGAAAAACATCTATTTTAATCAACAAAATCATGAATAATGAAGTGTATTACAAGTTTCCTTCCACTAAATAAGAAACAAAAAGATAGTACACAAAAATATTGCTAAAAGAAACCAAAAAAATACAAATTTAATATGAAAAAATACCTATTTTAATCAACATAATTGTGAATAATGAATAGTGAAGTGTATTATATTACAAGTTTTCTTCCACTAAATAAGAAACAAAATTGTAGTGCACAAAAATATTGCTAAAATAAACCAAAAATACTTGATATATCGATTCAGCAGACCACAATAAGCACCCACTTTAGTATTACACAGACCCCCCAGGATTTCGCGGGTATTTTTTGTGATTGTTGCGCTCTAAAATGCCTGAATTTGCGGGAGCTTTTCCAAAAAGTTGCGATGAAAGTTGCGGTGCCTTTAAGGTTTTTGTTGCGATTTTGTTGCGGGAGGAAGTGAAAGTTGCGATAAATAGTTGCGATTTTCGCTTTTTGTAATTAAAATTGAGTAATATTTTGAATACTGAGTTATTACTGACAAAGAATAATACAAAGACACAGAGATCACAGATATGGTCCTAAAACAACCTTACCAATATCGAAAATAAATTACTACTAGGAGGGGAACTGTTTCGGTCTTTTGCTGTTATTTTTGTGGGCAAATGGCGCCGCAGACATGTTTCTTTGCCATTAGAAGCCGTGTCCCAATTCCCAGAGCGCGCGGCTCGGAGCGTGGCCCGAAGGGCATGTGCGTCACACATTTCGACAGAACACCGGCGCAACGACTGCTGTCCCACTTCTTTTTTGTCCCATGCGCAGTTAACACGCGGTCCGAAGACCGCAGTCGTTAAGCGGTCCGCGGACTGCAGTCGGGGCTGAGCAAGTGTGCACCGCCTTGACTGCAGTCTGAGCCAGTTCGGGCCGCGCTCCGAACTGTGCGCTTTGGGAACTGGGGACACGGCCGCAGTTTTGTTTCGTCACACGGAAGTAAAGCAGAATGTTGCGGCTAACAAACTCAAACCTTTTAGCCGCCGAGAATATGAGGTTGGGTCCTATGGCTCGCAGATTTGTGACGCGCAAAGAGGAGGCTATGGTGACAGATACGCTGAGATCCAGATATGCGTTTTGTGCATTTATTACAAAAAGAGCGCACACAGCTATGACAGCGCAGCAGGATGAAATGAAACTCATAAAAACCAGCAGGATGAACAGATTAACGTGAAAGATGAATGAATGGTTTGCGTTCAACAAAAAATACGGCTACACGCCAACCCTGACTCTCTCCTCTGTGTGACAGGTGAGCGCGCGCTTTTACACGCACACACTTCCGTACGTGCACACACCCACACTCACGTGAATCACCGCCTCTGCCGCACACACACACACACAAACGCACCGTGCACCTCATCTCAGTTATGTCTCCTACACAGAAGGAAGTTGGTCGGCGTTCAATACGTCGCCGATAATTGGTAAAAATTAGTAAAAATTGCGGGAAAGTTGCAGTGATTGGTCAAAATTGCAACACCGCCCTGAATTCGCGGGGATTGGCTGAAGTTGCGTTGAAGTTGCAAATCGCAACATCGCGAATTCCTGGAGGGTCTGATTACAGTATTTTGTAATCGTAATTTATATTTTAAATTGTTATTTGAATAGATGCAATATTTTAAGTAGGAATTTCCTCTAAAAACAAATAAAAAAGCATATCAAACTTAATTTTGATACTATGAATAGGGTAGCCAAAATTTGTCTAATGTCTACAACATATGAATGTCTACAACATATTAATTAATAGTTAATTAATAGCTAGTTTGGACCCCGACATATATGTTCTGAAATACATGAGACTCAACAGTTGAAAATGGTTAGTTTTCCAAAATTGTACAGCTCTACCACTTTAAAGTAGTCAAAAAAGACACTAAACAACTAAAACTATACTGAAACTAGTTACTAATATAAACAAATATTGATCATGACAAAAAAAAAAAGGACAAATTTGGATGTTTTAACTATTTTTACAGTAGTACCATGAGGCTTTAGCTCTATTCAGGAAATGTCCAGTCCAGGCTACTATTATTACTATTATTACTATTATTGTCTAAAAACAATGCAGTATAAAAATAAATATTGAGTATATTAAACCTTGTTCATTTTCCCCACTATTCTCAAATAATAATAAACTAAAACTACATTGAAACCAGTTACTAATTTATGTATTTAGTTTGGATCATGAGAAAAAAAAATACTATTTAACATTTTCTGAATAGTGCTAAGACCACATGGTACTATGGTAAACTACTATTATTTTGAAAAATAGAATTAAAATTGCATTAAACTGACTGAAAACCATGTGGTATAGAATCAGTATTGAGTATTAAACCTTGTTCAGCTCTACCACGATATTCAGATAAAAATCAACTAAAACTAGTTACTAAAAGGAAGATCTCGTGCCACAAAACTGTGCACACATGAGAAAAATGATGATTTTTTCCTCCTGAATTTACCTTTGACTTTAGCAATGACCACTAAAGTAAAGTACTGCATAAAATAAAAATAAAAAATAGTGAAATGGATTATATTACGTTATTATTTATTACAAATGATGTCCAAATCTCGCCTTGTCTCGTTCTCATGGACCTAACCTCATAGTGTGTCTCGTCTCGTGAAAACTGTGTAACTAAATGTATATATTTAGTTTTGATAATGACGAAAAGTGGCTTAAATAGGACAAATTTGGTCATAATACGGTAATAAACTAATATTATTTTGAAAACTAGTATTAAAATGACATTAAATTGTCTATAATGTGGTATAGAAATCAATTTTGAGCATTAAACCTTTCTGTTAATATCAAATTTAAGTTGAACATTTTTGCATCGTGACAACACTCCCACACACACACGTACCAACACAAACGCACAAACACACACACGTACATAGACTTTAATGGACAGTGGGATGGTTTCTGTTACTATGGAAACCAGACCAGTGGGAGCGACCTCACACGGAGCTGGTCTTTCTCTATGCATCTGCTCACCCCTGGGTTTTAATTGGCAGAACGACCGAGCGCTGTGGTTAGTTAGCACGAATCCTACAGCTTTGCACGTTCTGCTGGTGTCTGAAGACTTAATGATGAAACTCAACTGAATCTGTAGATCTCAGTTTAAATTAATGCATTATTGTAAGTAAAAGTTGTTGTTTTTTTGAGTTCGTAATAGTATGAAAGTAGGGATACACAGATCTGATACTGGTATTTGATATTAATGCTAAAACATACATTTGCTAGCTCGAATATCAGCTTCCAAATATTCTATGTTAAGATCTCGCGAGACAAAACTGCCACAAGATCGTGCACACGTGAGGAAAATGATCACGTGGGATTTTTTTTCCTTACATTTTTACATTTGCCTTGGAGGAAAAAGGGATTAACTTTGGTGAGTAACTCCTCTTCAGAAGCTGTGATGCCAAAAAAAAACCCACTGCTACAATAACATTAAATAAGCATAAATTAAGAACTGAATAGCACAATTTATTTATCAAAAATTCTAAATTGTATCTTGTCCCATCCCTAGTCGATATCCTAGTTTGACATAGAAATTCATGTACTAAAACTATTTACTGGTTGTAATTGGCCCAGAAAGTCTTGTAATGTGATTAAAAAAAAATATATATATACAAGGTTTTTCTGTAGTTACTTGAGAGATAAATAAGTTTTAACAATTCTGGATCAGTTTTGTCTTATTTTATTTTTGTATAAATAAAAATAAATGCTGTTTTCAGTTCCTGCACTGGTATCGGTTGATATCGGTAAGCGGCAGATACTTAAACGAAGGGGGAAGATATAGAAATATAGAAGTATCAGAACTGAAAACGCTGGATCTGTACAATACTTGGATCTCCTTGATGTGTTTTTATGTATAAATCCTGCTAGCTCTGCAAACGTGGACTCTTCAAACGTGTTCAGAAATGGGTTTGATTTTTATAATGGTCTAGCAGTTCCTATTTCTTTCTTTTTCTTTTCTTTTTTTTACCTTTTATTTAAGCAACATCAAGTGAAACAATGCCGTATTACAACAAAAGCTCATGTACTTCAGAGAGTTTGTGTTGTCGCAGCAGCAGCGGTTCCTTTTTCAGGGTGCACTAGGGCTGCAACAAATCGCAATTTGAATGGAAGTACCATAATTTCCTCCACAAATGACTAAATATTCGGTTTTATTCAGCATAAAACCAGCTAACCCTGTAGTTTAGACGCGCACAGTCAAAAATGTGATTCTTGTATTGGATTTTCAGTCTTTTTGTTATGTTTAAAATGTGAACTTTTGAACAGAATCATAATAAAATGAAAAATGCACTGTGTAACTATTCTGGTGGAGGGTCCGCAACCTGATTTCTTCATTCTTTGCCTCGAAAGTTACACAGTATGGCATTAAACTTGTCTATATCCATGGAGACAAGCAGATGACGCTATGAGACAGAGTTACAGGTTAGCTCTGTGGAGAGGCAAACTCCAAACAGTAAGAATGCGGGTTTTTCTATGTATTTTTGAGCAGAAATGCAAGGTAGATAAGTCTAATGCCATACTGTGGAACATTCAAGGCAAAGCAATAACATCTGTGTGGAAACAACAACACGACACGGTGAACCCTCAACCAGAAAAGTTACTGTACATGGTGCACCTTTAAAAAAAAACATAAATCACAAATATAATCGCAATACTTTTAAGAAGAAATCCACTTCTACAGGTCTGGAAAAAAAATAAGAGACCACTGCAAAATTATCAGTTTTTCTGATTTTACTACTTATAGGTATGTGTTTGGGCAAAAGGAACATTTTTGTTTGAGTCTATAAACTACTGACAACATTTCCCCCAAATTCCAAATAAAATATTATCATTTAGAGCAGGGGTCTTCAACGTTTTTCAGGCCAGGGACCCCCAAACAGATGGCGAACGGGGCCAGGGACCCCCTACTATATACGGCATAGAATTGTGTTTTATATTAAACTGAGCTTAGTGTCATGTATAAACATTGCTACTCTGTTATAGTACATCTAATACAAGGAAATAATACACAGGTTAATACTGTATTTTACACTATAAAGTATAAAATTATATTATTTTAAAGTGAAATAAAAAAATTTCGCGACCCCCCCTGCAGTACCTCCGCGACCCCCCTAGGGGTCGCGACCCCCCTGTTGAAGACCTCTGATTTAGAGCATTTATTTGCAGAAAATGACAAATGGTCAAAATAACAAAAAAAGATACATGTTTTCAGACCTCAAACAATGCAAAGAAACAAGATCAAATTCATTTTAAAACAACATAATACTAATGTTTACACTTAAAAAGAGTTCAGAAATCAATATTTGGTGCAATAACCTTATTTTTAATCACAGCTTTCATGTGTCTTGGCATGCTCTCCATTCCACTCCTGGTAAAAGAACTGAAGTAGCTCAGCTTTGTGTTTGTGTTGGAATTCAACAGACGCTGGAATGGAATGGCTGTAATACATGTAGAGATGCTGATTTCAGAAAAAAATAAAAATGCAGTGGTCTCTTATTTTTTTCCAGAGCTGTATATTTTTAGGTGCAAATATTGGGTAATACTCAAGCTAGGTACTCCTAATCATGAACCTAGCTGGTCCTGACACATTGCCATAGCAGCGTTGAAAGATGAGTCAAATACAGAGGACAAATATCCCTTCAGGGGCAATAAATTTTACCCCTACCCACCCCCCTTTACATACACATCTGATATCCGATTCGCTGACTGTAGAAAGCTTATATTGTAGCTTTGCACTTTGCTCTTCCTGGCTCCAAGCGAAAGTGCCTCTGTGCGGAATCGTATTTGAGAATATTTCATACATACAGTGGGGTCCTTGGGGTTAGTTATAATGAATCGCCCGCAGAAATATAAGTTACCAGTTATAATTTGGATAGATGCTTATTCAGGAAACTGGAGGCGATTGATAGGAAAATACAGCAGTTGAATTTACATGTTGTGCTGTGAAAGTGCTATTAAATTTAATGACATAACCTATTTTCTATTTGCATCTTGTTTAAATGCACTAAAATAATGCTATTCCTGGCATATATAGAGTAGGTAAAGAGGTAAAGAGGTAGGGATGCATCAGCTTTTTAGTTCCGATAACGATCTTATCTTATAGACCTGACACCGATATCAATACTTTGGGTTTAAGAATCAACCGATATCAATGAAGAAACTGAAAATATTATCAATTTCCTTTAAACACAAATGGCATATGGGAAATAGTTATCAAATATAAAGTAATTACAGAACAGCAAAAGGTGTTTCGGGGCCAATATTGGTGAGTAAATTAGTCTTATTACACTCATTTATCGACTAAACAGATATCTTGGGGCAAAAATCCATCAAAATTGTCAATATTGGCACAGATATTTAGTACCAGTATCGTATCAGTGCAGCCTAAATATATAACAGGTCTTATTCGGTTGATAATTACCAAAAAATGGAAGGTTAATGTTTTAAAATAACACTATGTATTCTCCAAAAGTGTCAAGATGTGAGATTTTCCGAGTTGTTTTTGAAAGCCTTTCCTAGTTTGTAAATTGTGTAGTGATAAAAATGACAAATTATGTTATCTTATTACACCAATTTATGAACTAAACCGATACCTTGGGGCCAAAATACATCAAAATTGTCAATATTGGCACAGATATCTGGCACCAGTATCGTATCGGTGCAGCCTAAATATATAGCAGGTCTTATTTTGGTGATAATTACCAAAAAAAGGAAGGTTAACGTTTTAAAATAACATTATATATTCGCCAAAAGTGTGAAGATGTGAGATTTTCCGAGTTGTTTTTGAAAGGCTTTCCCAGTTTGTAAATTGTGTAGTGATAAAAATTACAAGTTATGTTATTGGCAAATGTAAAGGTGCACTGTGTAACTTTTCCACTACTTGCTTGTCTCCATGGAGATATTACTGTTTTGCCTTGATCACAGTATGGAAATCACAATAGCGACTGGTTTATGGTCAGATCTGTGGAGAAGCAAACCTGTACGTGCTAAGAATTCTTGTTTTTAAAGATCCCATGACATGGTACTTCTTGATGCTTTTATATGGCGCCTTAATGGTTCCCTAATACTGTAAATGAATCCTTCTCCAAAATCAAGACAGTGCATGAGAAAGACACATGTACACAGTCAGAGTCAGAAAATCTCTCTCTGAACAACTCATTCTGGGCGTTGTTGCTTGAATGCAAATGAGAAGGACAGAGATAGGTTAGAGCAGCAGGTGGGGGGGGGGCCAAATGCGCCGCTGGTTCCTTGTTTTAGCGGTGCACTGTGTGCTGGCCCCACTTCCGCGTTTTAAGCACGGAGGAAGAAAGGAGAGGCATTTCAATGAAAAAAACAAATTTTTACAGAAAATAAAATTAAACCACTGCTGTTTCAGATGTCCAGAGGCTCAGATAAAGGACTTCCGAGCCTAGAAACACTCGCACGTGCCTCCAGGGAAATAAACGCATTTCACATTGCGTAGCTCATTCGCGGTCCAAACTCTCTGGGCGTGATTTACAGAGACAGTGGGTAGACATCCAGACGGGGGGTGGAGCTGCATTTTTCGATGTGACGTCACATAGTTGCCTTGTTCAGAATCGCCCGTTTGAGCTGTGTTTTTTTCTAACGCAGAAAAGGACCGCAAATGCTCAGTTTAGACATTTCGCAACTTTTAGCCATGAAGGGGGGCCCTAAACAGGGTAGGGGAGCTCACATTAACGTTCAAAAACCTCAGAAAGTGAAAATTTCATGCCATGGGACCTTTAAAGGTATTATTGAACTGCAATTGAACAAATGCAAGGGAGATAGGTTTAATGCCTTACTGTGGAACATTCCAGCAATGAAATAACATCTCCACAGAGACAAGCACGTAGCAGACCCTCCACTGGCTTTAAATTTAGAGGGGTACGTTTCATTATTTCATTTAAATTGCTTCTTGTCGGTATAGAATTCAAAACCATACATGTATTTGTGTTTGGATTTTGCAAATTGAAATAAACAGCACACATACAAATAGTATAAATTGGCTGAGATAGGCAGTGTCCACTAAAGATTGCTTCTCTAATTCAAATTGACGTTTGAGTATTGCCACGGTTTAGACCTTTCAATCATTTCATTAATTAATTTTCTCCACTGAAAGCAGACACCCTATTCCTGCCGCTTATTGGTTTTCGCTCGCTCTTCGCTCTGGGCACGTCACGGAAACAAGCCAGTGTTTGAGAAACTATATGATACATAAATTGTGTTTTAATTTAATTGTGATTTGTGTTATATGTGGCTTCAGGCGGGTAATTTTGAGTGGTTTTAAGCTATTGAGAGGCAGGTTTGCATAATGGAGAAGATGGCGGAACAAGCACTAAAATGTAGAGTTGCACAATTTAAGTAAAAAATGTGAAGTTTTTCTGACAAGTTTTGCAATTTATATTTTTAAGTCACGTTTCAGTTCACCATTTACATCTTAAAGAGGGGATATTTTACTTTTATGGGGTATTAACTGCTAACACATCACCATGTTACCTTTTATTGTTTTGAAAACGCTATATTAGAGCTGGGCGATATGACCAAAAATTTCACGGTATTTTTCTAAATAATATCATTGTCACGGTATTTGACGGTATTTTTTTCATGTACTAAGTGGTACCATGTCTTTGGCGACATGGATGGAGTAGCGTTGATAATATCGTTCCACCGTTTACTTTTCTTGTAGGCAGTCCCCTTAGCAACCGCGTCTTTGAGTGACGTCTGAGTGGCGTTTTGTGTTGCAGCGCCAACTTGAACGTTCCCTGCAGACGTGGAAGAGGATGCAGATCTTAGTTTCGTGCGTTCTTCATATTCCAGGACGTGTTTGTGACGGAGGTGGTGAAGCAGATCGCTCGTGTCGCCTCCTGCGGCTACAACTTTGGCCCGACGACATTTACAGTTGTTTGATCAGCGCCAGATTAAAAAAAAAATCCGAAGTACTTCCACACAACTAACACGGCTCTTCTATGTTCCTCTGTGTCTGTAACATTTTCTCCGTCCATGTTGTTCACCGCTCAACACACACTGAGCTTCCACCGATCTCACGCCACTGCAAAACAGTCCCCCTCTCAAACAATGTCCCGTGGCGTGACGTTCCACCGCTCGCTGTTCCCGACGTTTTGTACACACAGTCGCACACACTCAACGGTATTGGGATACAGTGAACCCTCGCTGTATCGCGGTTCACTCTTCGCGGCCTCGCTGTTTCGCGGATTTTTTTTTCCAATTTTTTTTTTTTTTTCAATTTTTTTTATAGTGTAACTTTTTTTTTACAGTGTAACATTCTGTCCTGCGCCCTGATTAGCTAAGAGACTAGACCAGGACTAAACCAGGTCTAAAGCAGGTCTAAACCAGGACTAAACCAGGTCTAAACCAGGACTAAACCAGGTCTAGACCAGGGATGGTAGGGACAGAGTCTCAGATTTCCTTCACGAGAGCGCCTGGGTGACAGGGGGTGTGGCCTTTGTTTACTTGCACGAGCCATGGAAGAGAGTGCGAGCCGGACCATGGAAGAGCCAAGAATCAACATGGACTCTTCCAAGAATCAACATGGACGGGCCCGCTGCGGCGTCCGGGGGAGCCGCAGCGGGGAGAGGACACTCGCGCGCACTGTGGAGACAGTGGCTCTTCCCCGTGAGAGGACGAGAGGACGAACCCGACCCCGTCCTAGAGAGCTGTGGAGTATTGGCGACGCATTGATAGCGGACTGATTTTGGAGCCGGGGTGAAATGCAACCAACTCTTGTGAGCGCAGGTTGGTCTTACCTGGTCTTGTGGTGCTCACAGGCGTCTGTTAGCGGTTCGGCACTGTTAGCAGTGGCTTGAGTCTTGCCCAAAATGATATCCAGGTCGCTTTCCACTCGACTTTCGCACATGGCATGGATATGTGGTACCAAAACAAACGCACGTGTCCGCGCGCACGTGCCCGCGCGCACGTGCCCGCGTGTCACGTGCCCCCGCCCCACTATTAATATATTTTAATGAAAATCTACAAAAGTTTGAGTGTTTAAACAAGAGAAAAATGTGAGAAAATGTTAATACCAGTCTCAGAAAGGTGTATAATGTGTCTGGTGAAGCGTTTTCAGCCTTAAAACATGTAGAATAATTGTAAAATATAAAATTGTCCTACTTCGCGGATTTCACTTATTGCGGGCTATTTCTGGAACCTAACCCCCGCGATAAACGAGGGTTCACTGTATATGAAAAATTCATATCATTAAAAAAAAAAACACCGGTATTCAGTATGAAACGGTATACCGCCCAGCCCTACGCTATATTCCCCTGAAAACAACTGTATTAATTGTTTTATAAGCTTCACTTTCATTTTTGATGTTTTGAGTCTCCCCTCCCTTTGCTCTCTATGCTAAATTACTCCCCCTTCAGAGCGCTATCACAACACAATCAGTCTGCAGTCCGTTAATGAAACTATACTGCACATTGCGTCAGGTTTGTGAAGTCGTAGTGTACTGTTTTGTATCATGTTTTTGAATATTTATGAAGAATTGTCATGTGGGAGCATGGGTGAGGTGGGCTTGGACCAAAACTTATTGCAAACCGTAAGCAGGGTTCAAACGGGAGAGATCGTGTTTTGTTTTACGTGTATGACTGCAGTCTTTTGATAATATTGACAATTCATGCTGTCATTTTCATTCAATTGTGATTAATATTGCAACTCTGGTAAATTATGTATATGACGTATATGTCCTGAGGTTAAATGTATCTATCCCTTTATTTAACTTAGATATTCTCTAAGGCTAACTGTTATTATTGCATTATATGGGCACAGTGCACGTTTGCTGTAAATGTCATTGCAGTGTAGCTCGGTCGATATCTTCCATGTGGTGGTATCGGTTTGAGACAAAGGCAAAGGGAAATCTATATTAGCCCAAACATGAGATCGAAACCAATGATTCTGATGGGGTAAAGTCTCCAAGCAGAACAGTGTATAGATGCTTGCAATTTCAATTCATTAGTATGTTCCTGATCACATTTTCTTAAATATATCAGATTTAGTTTGGGCACAGAAATGATTTGATTAAACAAGTAATTTAGAAGGTATTTTTCTGTTTAATAATAGTTTTGTTACTGTTTGTGGATGTAAAATTGGTGGTTAAATGTCCTATATTATGCAAAATTGACTCTTGTGAACTTTAAATCATGTTATAATATTCTTACCTCATCAAAAACAGACCTGGAGTTGTGTTTTGGTTCAAACATGTTTGAGTAACTCTCTAAAGCTCAAAATGCTCTGTACCACCTTGTGATGTCATGTAATGGTAGTTTTCAAGTTAACAGCTTCCCTTTACCTTAAATTCAGTAGAGTTCAGCAATTCCAAGTCTGAACTCATCCAAATGGTTCAAGTGAAGGTGTATGGAGTTTAAAAACACAGTGGAGCACTTCTTGAATTGAGTGTTTTCTGTTTGAGTGAAGAAATGTGCTGTAAATATGGGCCTTTTTAATAGCATTAGTAGAATTGACTGTTAAATGTCCCTTTGTTGAGGTTCAAATGGGGCTTAAGCAATGAATGAACCCTAGAATTAACCCCTAAATATGCACAAATATCAGTTTATACTATTGTTTTAAAGATAACGCAACAATTTGGTTTTATTTTTAATCAGCTCCTTTTCCAGCTTGTTCAATAGTTTTTCATTATACACTAAAGCAATCTCTAAAGCAACTACAATATTATACATTTTTAGAGATATTTTAGTACTATTCTTTTGTTTCCACATATTTCTATACCAGTTTCTTCTAAAGCAACCTACAGTGTCCATTTTTAGTATTTGTATGTTGTCATGGTAATAGTTTTTATTCCAGTCTCAATATCAAGTAAACAGAAATAATTGTTTACTTATGCACTGTGGAACTTTTCTAAACCGTCTTGTTCGCATAGAAACGTCACTTCTTTGCTAGGAATATCCCACCGTATGGCATTAAACTGATCTATCTCTGAAGGCAAGTAAGTGATCCCAATAGCGAAGTTACAGGTCAGATCTGCAGAGAGGCGATCACGCTCACAATAACAATGCATGATTTTCCGATGCATTTTGAGCAATAAAAACAATAATCTAACACACAGAAGATGGATAACTTTAATGCCATACTGTGGAACAATCCAAACAAAGCAACGTCTTCTCCATGGAGACTAGAAAAATTACATAAAAGAAAAAAAGAACAGATGCAATTATTAGACAACCTCTTCCCAAAGCAAAAACAGGATATTAACTGCACTATTAAAGGCGGAATAGACTTCTAACATTACGACCGTTCCTGTTACAAGAGCCTTGAATTTGTACTGTAAAATCCCAGCAATTACTCCTGAAAATAAAGTCCACTTTCAACCCTTGCGTGTTACTAAGGGTTTCTTCAGCCTGCTACAACTTGTATTATATTTATTTTGTACCACATTGGCATTAGTAGTAGCTGGAAGTCTCAAATGACTGGCTCTCAATGTGTGAACAAAATATTGGGTTGTCCAAAAATTCATACCAAGTTACAAACTCTTATTTAAACTAGTATACTTAATGTTTTGTGAAAATTGCATTATATTGAGTTAATAAGTGTTTAAACTATAATATATGTATTATTTGGCTGCAACAATCGAATAACTAATAACTAATGGAAACGGTTGCATTAATTGTGACTAGTTAAATGTAAAAAAATAATTATAGTTGTGTCTTAGTTTGTCTAAGTCTAAGGCTACGTTTATATGATGACGGTCTGAACAGAAGACGCAAAAGTGATGAGCGTTTTCGGGAGGAAATCTGCGCGCATACGGTGACGCAAAAGTGTGTGGAATTCGATTGGGTATGCATGCCAGGCGGCTAGTTGCCTGGTTTACACCTGACCATATCACAAGTGAGATACGGTCTGGAAGCCACCTTCGAAATATCTCGTACCGGAGGTGTGGTTTACGATCGCCAACGGCCGTTTATTGGGTGTTACGAATGTCTATCATTTGGCGTATACGTAGCCCATAGCCAATCATGTCAGTTGTCAGTTCAAACTACAAGCTTCCGTTTGTCACGTAGTACGCGTCACCGTCTTTCCACCCCTCTCCGCTCTCTGATTGGCTCCCGGAATCGGGAGAGCTCGCTTGCCATAGTCGCCAGGCTGTCTTTCAGATCGGAACGAAAGAAGCCTGGGATTTCCCAGGTTAGGCGGCTAGGTGGTGCTGTGATACATTATCACTATGTCCGTGCGCATGCGTAGAATCTTTCTTCTCATCTGCGCCGCAAAAAGCAAAACAAAACATGGCTACCGGTAGCAAAAAAAAATTTGTGTGGTCAGACGAAGAAGTTCAACTATTGCTTCAGACCACGTTAGACTACAAAGCAACGAAGGCGCATGTATGTGACGTAAACGCGTACGCGTCATCAGCAGATTTGACCAGAGTTTTGCGTCTTGGGCAGTGTAGACGAAAACGTTACGGCGGAGCGTATTCAAGTTTTCCACTTTGGAGGGCAGTTTCAGGTTTTTTTGCGTTTTTAAGCCCCCGAAACGCCGTCACCGTCTAAACGAAAGGCACTTCCGATAAAATATTTTGTTGTTTTTACCCGTAAGAGTTCTTGTGTAAACAGGCCCTAAGTCTATTGTTATCTGGACTGTACAGAATCTAAAAACTTGTACTAAAAGACCTTTTTAAAACAAAGACAGTGACATTAATAAATGTATGCTGTGTCTAAGGCTTCGCCAAATGCTTGTCTCCATGGAGCTGTTATTGCTTTGCTGGGAATATTCCACAGCAAAGCATTAAACTCATCTGTCTCTGTGAAGAGGTGCAAAAACTAAACTAGGCCAAGATACGGGTCAAATCTACGGAGAATGCCTGTTTTTTGTGGTATTTTTAATCAGTAAACACATCTGTAATGGAATACATGCAAAATAGACAAGTTTAATACCGTAAAACTTAAACAGTCACCCCCTGAATGAACACAAGCAGGTGGTGGACCCAGATTTTAATCAATAATTCACTTTATTTGTAAATATTCTCTAGAAGCCCTTAGTCACAGGATTTAATTTTTATTTTCGTCGATAATGGGTTTACAAAGTCTAATGTACAATCAAAAAATCAAAAAATAATTATGGATTCATCGATACAATACTGGTAGCGGATATTGGCGCCGATTGGATTTCGATATCTCGTATTGTATTGATCTATAAATTGGTGTAATAAGATGATTTACTAGACAAAGTTGTTGGTCCAAACACCTGGTAATATGTACAAAATTGTTCTGTAATTACTTTAAATGATAAATAAATAAACAGTTAAAAAACAAATTTGGAACATTTTATTTAACCAGGAAATAAATTCTAGTTTTACTTAATTTAGTCTCTACTATCGGCTGATATCGGCAAATTCTTAAAGCCAAAGTATCAATACTAAGATAATAGTTTTTGCAGCCCTATATTCTAGTATCAAAACTTTTTTTAGTATCAGAATCAACTTTGAGAACGTGAACAGCATTGGGTAAATATCTCCTTGGCAGTCGAATGTTTCAGTGACTAAAAGAAGCCATATTATTTTTTAAGATTGAGTCAATTTGCGCGAGGTACAACAGAGGATTTTGTGGATTACTTACAAATTGAAATTCATTCGTGGGCACTTTTTCAAACAGGCAGCAAACAGCAGTGGTTTATTGAAAAGATAAAACATTTCTGAAGCTGTTACAGTCTTTTGATTCATGTAAATAGCAGTGAGTAAATCAAGGACATGTGGAGCTTCGTACAATGGAAAAGGACATAGTAAATAATACGAATTGTGTGATATTGATGTAGAAACACAGATAAAATGGTGCCTTCAGTTGAGTGGAAAGACTGGAGCAAAAGATTAAATTTGTACCTGGAAGACTAGAATATAAAGAGCCAAATTAGGCAGTTTTTTAACACTCTTTATTGTGTTTTTGACATTTAATACACAGTAACAGTCCCCCAAAATAACAGTGTTACAGCATTTCAACTAGACCTGCGCGATTTATCGATTAAATCGATTAATTCGACTTTACAGTTCAGTACGATGTGTTTTTATGAAAATCAATTTTTTTGTTATTTTTTAGAAGTACTCGCGCAACTAAAGATGTAATTTTATATTACGTCAGACCTGGGCATTGTCCAGCTCCGGGGCCACATACGGGCTACTCTGACCGGCTCCTTTAAGCTCATTTGGAATTACAAAATAAACATATTTTATAATTTTACCTCATGCATGGACTAAAGTTGCATTCCTTTTATTTTAGAGGTGTTTTTTAATGACATTTCTTGTAAGGCAACCTCACTTTTTCCATTGCTTAGTCATAACATAAACTCTTACCAGTGCGTCAAAACAAAGCTATTTGTCTGCTTTTTTAAAATAAAGAAATACATTTAATATTATGCAGAATTGAGTTAAACATTTTGAACTGGCCCTCCACAATATTTTCTGTTTCTCATATGGCCCCAGGGAAAAAAATAATTCCCCATTCCTGTGTTACGTTATTTTCTGATCTATGTTATTTCGTCATCACAAACATACCTGGAGCTGTTTTGTTTCATTCGCACATGTTTAACACACAAATCTGAATATTTAGGCTGATTTCTTCTCTCAAACAGAAAACACTGCTCCACCTTGTGGTGTCATGTGGTAATATAGGAAGTGCTCCACTGTGTTTTTAAACTGTATACACCTTCACTAGAATAATTTGGTTAATTTCAGGCCTGGGATTGCAAATCTGTTCTGAACAAAAGTTAAAATGTAGCTGTTATCCTGAAACTGACATCATAAGAGCACATCACAGAGCATTTTCAGCTTTAGATGCAGACAGACTATATAATATATATAATAATACTATATAATAATAAAGGTTTACTCAAACATGTGTGAATGAAACAAAACACAACTCCAGGTATGTCTCTGATGAGGTACCAGCATTTAACATGACTTAAAGCTCACAAGAGTCAGTGCTGTGTACTATAGGACCTAGCCTATTGCAGCATTACATCTATAAGTAACCTAATATGTAGGGTGGGGTGAGGGTATCTTATTACAGACATCTTATTACTCAAGATGTAGTAGGTCTGCAAGATATATTGGCATTGAATTAAAAAAAAAAAATCACAAAGGTTCCTATTAGCCAATCACATACCTATAAGTTGCAAACAACAAAATATACTGTCTTTTTATATTATGTTAAAAAACTGCCAATCCTGTAGTTTAGGCTATGTTTGTATGATGACGGTCTGAATAAAGACACAAAAGTGGCGTTGCGTCTTCCCTTTTTATTCCGTGTTTAGACAAGCGTTTTCGGGAGGAAATCTGCGTGTATACGGTGACGCAAAACTGTGTGGAATTGGATTGGGTATGCATGCCAGGCGGCTAGGTGGTGCTGTGATACATTATCACTATGTCTGCGCACATGCGTAGAATCTTCCTTCTTCTCATCTGCACTGTGAAAAGCGAAACAAAACATGGCTACCAGTAGCAAAAAAAAATAGCGTGGTCAGACGAAGTTCAACTATTGCTTCAGACCACGTTAGACTACAAAGAAACGAAGGCGCAACAAGGTGTGGCCTGGGAGTCCTGCCAAACAAAGTACACTGATATATGGACCGATGTGACGTAAACGCGTACGCGACATCAGCAGATTTGACCAGAGTTTTGAGTCTTGGGCAGCTACGGCGAAGTGTATTCAAGTTTTCCACTTTGGAGGGCAGTTTTTTGCCTTTTCAAGCCCCCAAAAGGCCATCACCGTATAAACGAAAGGCATTTCTGATAAAATATTTTGTTGTTTTTACCCGTAAGCGTTCTCATGTAAACAGGCCCTTAGTTTAGAACTGTATATAAACATGTTCGTAAATGTATGTGATTCTTCTATTAGTTTAGCAGTTTCTTTTTCAGTGTTCCCTTAAATGATGAAAGGAGAAATTCAATTTGTCAACTGGACAAAGTTTATTTGGTTGAAAACATTTTTGCAGCTCATCCAAACTGCTTTGTCAGTTCCCTTAAATATTAGTGTTTGGTTGTGTTTAAACCATAGGCTGTATAAAGAAGTGGACTAAGGGAATGTCACCCATAGCATTCAGCTCTAGTCAAATGAAGCTCACAGAGGCTAGCAGTTATAAGAGTGAATTTGGAGCCTGGTCCATATTAGGAAAAGGAATTTATTTACGGACAAAATAGTGAAATAAAAACATCAGGATCGTGTAGAGAGGATTAATGCAAACATTTTAAGATCAAAATGACAAGGCTCACAGTAGAGAGAGGAATTGCAGTTTTTCAATGTAAAGTCAATTGGAGCCAAAGTTGATGGAGCCGAAAGCGTGCCCATGCTCACTTTCTATTTGAACATGGCGGCTAGCGGGTTAGCTATGTCCATTTATGAAAACAGTCTATGGTTTAAAATGTGCACTTTGAACAGAGCCTACGATTAAAAGTGCACTGTGTAACTTTTGGTTGGAGGTCAGTCACCTTCTTGTTTCCATGGATATATCATTGCTCTGCCGGGAAAGTATGAGTCCACAGTAAGATATTAAACACCTCTACCTTACATTTATTCAATTATGGGTGGCTTTACAGCTCAAAAATACCTTAAAAACAGGTATTCTGACTGTGAGCGGGGCTGCCTCTCCACAGATCTGACCTGTAACTTGGTCTGGTCTGGTCTCCATGAAGATTTAATGCCAGACTGTGAATCTCCAGCAGAAAAGTTAAATAAAGCTAATTGCAAGTACAGATTTGGTACTTTTCCAACACAGCTGAAAAATAGCTGAAATTCTCATAACCTTTCTAATCTGTACCGCATAATTAGCTTGATGTTGTTATGTAGGGCTTTCAAAGTGTCTAGTTTTTAAAATAAAACTCAAGTTGGTGAAGACTCTGACCTAACAAGGCTCTTATCAACTAATAGGAATAGTTACACTAATTAAACCAAAGCAGTACATTGCCGATAGACTTAATGCACGCTGTTTTTATCCCTAGGGTCTGTACTTTTAAGACCGTCTTGTCTCCTGCATCCTTGTTAGTAGCTGTAGTCTCCTTGGTGTCTCCTTGAAGTAATATATCTTGCTTCCTGTTTATTTTTGCAAGCGGTCGCATAGTCATTTTTTCTGTTTTGTTGAACCTGGCAACCTCGAACTAAAGAAACACAGCTCGGAGAAGAAGAGGAAATTATAAACTGCTCAAAATTAGGGTATAAAAAGGCGTTGAAACTTTAATGCTCTGAATATGCTTTGCTAGAGGAACAAACATTTCTTTTGAACCTCGCTGAAAGGAAGAATACGCAATTTACGGGATGTCTGGACGAGTTTTGATTCACGGTTACAACGTGGGGCACTTTCCGCTTTAATGATCTACCATTTTGAAAGAATATATTGCTGTTTTTCTAATCAAAGCAAGAGACTATTATTACTTTTTAATATGTTTGTGGTGCTTATTAAGGTGGATAAAAAACAGACCGTTGTCGGAGATATAAAAAATAGCTGGAGGAAGTTTTGCATGGATTAAATGGTTTTCTGTGGTATTATGAGAAAGTTTATTCTAGTCTGATTTTTGTTTAAAGCTGCATTGTGTAACTTTTCTGGTGAGGGTTCGTCAGATGCTTTTCTCCATGGAGATGTTATTATTTTATCTGGAAATTTTAGTCAGAATAATTCTGGTTTAGTCCTAGTTTAGTTTTGCTTGACCCTGGTTGTGTTGATAATGTCATAATTTCAGATAGAGGCTGGGGCCTATTTAAATCTGTACGAAATTGACTGTTTTGAAAGAAATTATTCAAATCAATCATTTTCTCTTAGGTTCACTGACAGATTTGTTTTGACCTAACCATGTTCAGTCCAGTTTTAAACCTACCTGTTTTGGTTTGTTCCTAGTTTAAACCCTGTATAATCCTGATATAGACTCTGTTTGGTCCTGTTTTAATCCAGGTTTTGTCCTAATTTCAATATGATACTTGAGTCTTTTATTTAGAACCGATAACTTATATAGTCTTGGCATGGGTCTGATTTTGACACGTAGTCAAATATTGTTGTTGTTTAACCATTTTAGTTCTGATTTAGTCTTGTTTAGTCCTGGTTTACTCCTGGTTTATAGTCCTGGTTTGGTCATTGTTTAGTCCTGGTTTATTCATGGTTTAGTCCTGCTTTAGCCCTGATTTTGTGTTATTTAGCCCTGATTTACTTCTGGTTTAGTCCTGATTTATTCCTGGTTTAGTCTTGATTTAGTCTTGTTTAATCCTGGTTTATAGTTCTGGTTTCGTCCTTGTTTAGTCCTGGTTTAGTCCTGGTTTATTCCTGGTTTATTCTTGATTTAGTCTTATTTAGCCCTGATTTAGTCTTATTTAGCCCTGATTTATTCCTGGTTTAGTCCTTAATAATTCCTGGTTTTGTCATGATTTAGTCCTGATTTAGTCTTGTTTAGTCCTGGTTTATAGTTCTGGTTTAGTCCTTGTTTACTCCTGGTTTATTCTTGATTTAGTCTTATTTAGCCCTGATTTAGTCCTGATTTATTCCTGGTTTAGGCCTGATTTAGTCTTGTTTAGTCCTGGTTTATAGTTCTGGTTTAGTCCTGGTTTAGTCCTGGTTTATTCTTGATTTAGTCTTATTTAGCCCTGATTTAGTCCTGATTTATTCCTGGTTTAGGCCTGATTTAGTCTTGTTTAGTCCTGGTTTATATTTCTGGTTTCGTCCTGGTTTAGTCCTGGTTTAGTCCTGGTTTATTCTTGATTTAGTATTATTTAGCCCCAATTTAGTCTTATCTAGCCCTGATTTAGTCCTGATTTAGTCCTGATATAATCATGTTTAGTCCTGGTTTAGTCCTGGTTTGGTCCATGTTTACTCCTGGTTTATTCTTGATTTAATCTTATTTAGCCCTGATTAATTCCTGGTTTTGTCATGATTTAGTCCTGGGTTAGTCCTGATTTAGTCTTGTTTAGTTCTGGTTTATAGTTCTGGTTTAGTCCTTGTTTACTCCTGGTTTATTCTTGATTTAGTCTTATTTAGCCCTGATTTAGTCCTGGTTTAGTCCTGGTTTAGTACTGGTCAGTGTCCATTAGTTATCTTAGTCTTGGCTCATCCTTGATTTATTAATGATTCCAATTGGCTATAGTTTTCTCCAGTTCTGCTCACGGTCAGATTTGTATTACTAATCTTGATAGTTTTTCTTGAATAGTGGTTGCATTTTCCCTCATCCTCTGCGCCTGTTCAGAAGTCCTTGTATTTTCTGATGCGTTCTTTGCGTGACTAGTTGGAGATCCATTGTTATCTGCAGATGTGATGACTGTCAAAGCTCTGGAGCCCTGCGGTGAAGTGGCTCTGAACTGGGCTTGTTAGGCTTGGCCCGGCTCGCATCGTCCTTGAGGGCGTAGCACCTGTTTCTGTCATGCTACTAGCGCAAGGGCAAAGACAGATTAACAAACACATGAAAAAACACACAATACATGCCATCTTAACTGTTATTTATTATTACAACCCCAGCACATTTAAAAAAATGTTGTTGCGTTTGTTAAAGTGGAGTTGTATGGGGAATGAATGGTTAGCGTGTTACCTTCAATGACAATTAGCAACGCCACTGGTTGTAGAATGCTAATGCTAATGCTAATTAAATTTCAAAATGTACTGACAATTTTAGAAAAAAAAGAGTTATTATTATTTTATGACTTGTTTCATTTATTCATGTCAAACTTGAAGATTTCCAGATTATTAAGATGTATTAAATACATTTAAAAAAGTTTATTAGGTAAAAATTATTTGAATTAATTTTCTAAAAGCATTAAGAAGCATTATGTAACTTTTCCAGGATCCATTTGTCTCAATGGATATAAGTATGTCTAGCATTTACAATTATATTATTTAAAGTGCAGGTGTTTTTATAGCTAAAAATATAATTAAAAACATGCATTTTTACTGTGCGCAGGGTAGCTTCTCCACAGATCTGACCTGTAACTTGCCCTGATGGTGCCAACTGCTTGTTTTTAAGAAGATAAATGAGTTTAACGCAATATTGTGAGACAGGTTATAACATCACCATGGAGACAAGCAGATGGTGGAACCTCTTGAACCATAATTCATGAAGCTTTAGTATTTGAAGAACGTTTCTTATAGATAATGCTACGATTTAACAGGTTTTCCCATTAATAAAAATATATGGGAGTACAAAAATCTGAGTTAGTCGTTTATTTTATGTATTTCTTTTTGCTATTCTATTCTCTTTGCAAGCAGTGGCCAGGCTAACTGTCATAAAATAGAAACAGCAGACCATCTAACCACACAGGCCTCCCATACAACCCCACTTTAAAAGCCACACTCCTGCAGTTACAGTTCTGAATCATGCATGCCCCTTGTCTCCCTTTGCACTGCTAATCCATCTACGTTTTCAGCTCATCGTTTTAACTCTGCCGTAGTCTGTGTGTGAGAGTGACAGAGAGAATGACGTAAAAAAAAAAAAAAATGGCTGTGGGTGTGCGTTGCATGCCTTATGTATTTGGGGGGCTCGGGGGAGAGGAAAGGAAGAGGCTTCAAGGTAAGTTTTGGGGTGAACGACGCTTGAATCCTAACGTGCAGGTAGGAGTTATCAGCCCCTTTGCGCCCCCTGTGTACGGGTGGAGTCACTGTCTGTCAGGGGTGCCATGGTACAAGAATACAGATTTAAAATAACACAAGGAAAGACTTGGACTAAAGTTATTGATAAAGAATCGATAGATTTGTCTGTAAACATGTTAATATCTATATCCTGTTACAATTATCAGTAAAAATTTACGTTTGAACATGCTAAAGGGGAGTTTACCTTACATACGGCAACAAAAAACATTTAAATTTCTTACATTTTCTTG
Source organism: Paratrypauchen microcephalus (assembly GCA_036785185.1). Classification (NCBI taxonomy): domain Eukaryota; kingdom Metazoa; phylum Chordata; class Actinopteri; order Gobiiformes; family Gobiidae; genus Paratrypauchen; species Paratrypauchen microcephalus. Next base: position 5,426,190 of record JAVJIX010000049.1, on the reverse strand, counting down.
CACAAACGTACCTGCGAGATTCTTGTCTCCATGGAGTTGTTATTGCTTTGCCTGGAATGTTCCACAGTATGGCATTAAACACATCCATTTATCAAGCCAGACCACTAGATCAAGATATAAGGCTTAATTTTAGCTATAAATCCAAATCCTAGAAATGAACCATTGAAAATAATGTACTTGAATTTTATTACAAACCATTTGGACATTTGGACCCTTACTTTCCAATTTTGGACTATGACTATGAAAAATGACTACATGTATTCACTGGTTTAATTTTCCTGTTTATAGTTTCCATTTTGAGGAGTTTTCACTATTCAAATAAGAGATCTCTTTACATTTTCAATCGTCAATCGCCATGACAACAGCTCTAATTTTTCACCACTCTGAACCCATGGAAGTTATAAGGCTGCCTAATTTAATTTTAGCTATACAAAAAAAAAGAAGAAAACTATTTACTGCAATTGATATGCAAGATAGATAAGTTAAATGCCATACTGTGGAACATTCCAGACTACGCTATATGCAAACAAGTGACATAGCGGACCTTTAATCGCTTTATCTATTTGAGTAACCACGTTTAAATTGGCTATCCCTGTACCATTGCATCCCTATGGTCTTTCCCCATAGACAGACTGTTCATTATTAACACTGCCGTATGAATGTAGTGTTTTTTTCCAGCATGCTTTTATATTATTTTTTATTTTATTATTCTTTTTTTTTTTCTCTCCATCGTGTCTTTTGCATGTCTGTCTCCTTGGTAACGCGGACGGTTGTGCATGTACAGTAAGTAATCCATTGGAAAAAGCACAGGGCTGAGCATGCATGTTAACGAATGTCTGTCTCTCTCTCCTCCTCCTCTCTCGGCTCCGGCTCGCACCCCCTTCAGAGCACATCTACACCCCAGGTAGGTCCCTTTCTGTCTCACTATGACTATTTAAACGCTAAAAAATGCGATATTACATTATTACCCATTGTATTTCACATATATAGTGTAAAAAAATCGCTAAGAAATGCCACTGCTATAGCGTAAGGATTCTTTTTGTTATTGGAAATTGCAATGATAGTTTTGGCTATTGACGCTGGTCTGTTTCGTTTATACATTTGGTTGCTGAAATTTGGTAAGTATAAAAAAATAAATAAAAATCACACATATTCATCTATTTAACCTGCTAGAAAATTTAAAATAAATGTTTTGGGACCACTTCCTATACGGATGAGTAAGTTGCCCAGGGTTTGTTACATGCACATATTAAAAAAACAAAACAAAAAACAAGCATGTCATTGAGAAAGTACTGTTAAAAAAATGACACATACAAAAACTACACTACCCATGGTTCCTTGCTGTGCTGACTGTGCTCTTGTCTTCCTTTAAGGTCTGGCACACCTGATGATTGGCGATCAAGGTATGGGCTACTTTTAACTCTACTTTTAACCTGTTGTCCACTGCTATACCATCACCTCCCCTCCCCCCCACCACCACCACCACCACCACCAAAAAAAAAAAAAAATCCATGAAATCCGACACTTTTCCCCAAATTTTCCCCTCAATTTCCAATTTTCATTTTCACCTGACGGGCTGGAAGTTGTCTCTCTAGGCACTACAAAAGGTTAGTTGATTTGATTGTAAATTATAGGACGTTTTGAGGATTGCAGTTTGGGCTGTAAGCAAACGAATGATGTGTTTATGGGCCAAACTCTAGTAAATATGTTGAAATTTTTCTTTTTATTAAATTACAAATACAAAAATATCGAATTTGACAACAACTATTTTAAAACAAATTTCCAAATCCTTGTACTTGCATTTTATTCCAATCCACATTTGGACCCTTACTTTCCAATTTTGGACTACTTAAATATAAAAAACGACTATGTGTATTCATTGGTTTAATTTTCCTGTTTATAAGATGCGTGAAGAGTCTTTCCTGTTTATAGTTTCCATTTTGAGGACTTTTCATTATTCAAGTAAGAGATCTCTTTACATTTACAATAGTCAATCGCCATGACAACAGTGCTAATTTTTCACCACTCTGAACCCAAGGATATTAGCCATGAAAAGGCTCAAATTCAATACTCAAATTGCAAGTTTTTGGTCCAGCAATTACCAGCCAGACTTAGCCTATATTGAAAATAACAAAATTGGATAATCACACCCATTTTTAACCACCATTGTAGAACGAACAGCGCGCATAGCTCTTCTCTGGCAGCGTTTTTGTCGCTAAAAAGACACTTCCACTGTCTTTCCACGGTCTTATCTGTACCATTTCGTTCTGTGGGGGGATGGGGGGAGGGGTTTCTCGCTGCCACGGCAGCGCTCCAAGTCGCGGTCACGGGCGCCTAAGGGTTGACCGACTACATGGATGGTTTGCTTTGGTCTTTACTATCCACTTCATTTCATTTCCTCTCATCTGTGTGCGAGGCTCGGAGAAATTGCGAGTTGTGTGTGTGTGTATGTGTGTGTGTGGGCATTTAGCTAGCATGCTAATCTTTTACATCCTCAATCAATAGCCGCTATCCTCATTGGTCCACGGCTTTTCCCCTTCAGCGTGCATAGCTTTGCTCGTGATGTTTTTCTGAGCGGATGTTTCTACAGTGTGAGTAAAAAGCAGCGCCGTTTCACACACAGTTGTCTGGTGATTGTGCGGCCGAAACAAGAGGCTTTTCAAAGTGGTTCGCTATTGAAAAAATGGTACAAAGCCCTTTTTTTTCTTTCTTTCTCTTTCTTTCTAATCTCTCCCTCCTCTCTCATGAAAAAGCATGAGAAAGCATGAAAGAAAGAGAAAAAAGGAGATCCTTTTTTTCCTCTTTCTTTCATGCTTTCTCTTTCTTTTGGTTTCACTCTCTCTCTCTGTTCCTCTCTCACCTTACTGCCATCTTTCTCTCTCTCCTCTTTGTCTTTCTTTTTTTTTCTTATCTTTCCTCTCCTGTCATTTTCTCTCTTTCTTTCTCACTCTCTCTTTTGTTCTGTTCTGTCTCTCTCTTTCATCTCTCTCCCGCTCTCTGTTCCTCTCTCACCTTACTGCCATTTTTCTCCCTTTCCCTCTTTCTCTTTGTCTTTCTTTTTCTTTCTCATCTTTCCTCTCCTGTCATTTTCTCTCTTTCTTTCTTTCTCTCTCTCTCTCTCTTGTTCTGTCTGTGTTCCTTTCTCTCTCATCTCACTGTTCTTTTCTTTCTTTCTTTCTCTCTCTCTCGCTCTAATCTCTCCCCTTCTTTTGCTCTCTCTCAACTCTACCACTCCTTCTCTCTCTTTCACTTGTTTCTTTCTTTGTTTCTTCTTTCTCATTCCTCTCTCCTTTTCTCTTTCTTTCTTTCTCTCTTCCTTTTCCTTTCTCACTGTCTCTCTTTCATCCCTCCCTCTGTTCCTCTCTCACCTTGCTCCCTTTTTTTCTTTTTGTCTTTCTTTTTCTTTCTCATCTTTCCTCTCCTCTTTCCTCTCCTCTCTCATCTCTCTGTTCTGTTCTGTCTCTCTCTTTCATCTCTCTCCCGCTCTCTGTTCCTCTCTCACCTTACTGCCATTTTTCTCCCTTTCCCTCTTTCTCTTTCTCATTGTCTTTCTTTTTCTTTCTCATCTTTCCTCTCCTGTCATTTTCTCTCTTTCTTTCTTTCTTTCTTTCTTTCTTTCTCTCTCTCTCTCTTGTCCTGTCTGTGTTCCTTTCTCTCTCATCTCGCTGTTCCTCTCTTTTCTTTCTCTCTCTCTTTCTCTCTCTCTCTTGCTCTAATCTCTCCTCTTCTTTTACTCTCTCTCTCAACTCTACCACTCTCTCTCTCTCTCTCGCTTTCTTTCTTTCTCATTTATCCCACCTCTCTCTTCCTCTATCACCCTATTACCCTTCTCTTTCTCCTTTTTCTTCTACATCTTCTCTCTCTCTTTTATCTCTCCCCCTCTCTCTGTTCCTCTCTCACCTTACTGCCATTTTTTCCTCTCTCCCTCTTTGTCTTTCTTTTGCTTTCTCATCTTTCTTCTCTCATTTTCTCTCTCTCTCTCTCTCTCTCTCTCTTTTGTTCTGTCTGTGTTCCTTTCTCTCTCATCTCTCTGTTCCTCTCTTTTTTCTTTCTTTCTCTTTCTCGCTTCGCTCTAATCTCTCCTTTTGCTCTTTCTCTCTCTCAACTCGACCCTTCTTTCTTTCTTTCTTTCTTTCTTTCTGTCTCTCTAATCTCGACCTCTTCTCTTGCTCTTCCTCTATCAATTCTACCCTTCTCTTTCTTTCTTTCTTTCTTTCTTTCTTATTCCTCCTTCCTCTCTCTGTTCCTCTATCACCTTATTACCCTTTTCTTTCTCCCTCTTTCTCTTTCTTCTACTTTCTCTCTCTCATTTTCTCTCTCTCTCTTTTGGTCTGTCTGTGTTCCTTTCTCTCTCATCTCTCTGTTCCTCTCTTTTTTCTTTCTTTCTCGCTTCGCTCTAATCTCTCCTTTTGCTCTTTCTCTCTCTCAACTCTACCCCTCTTTCTTTCTTTCTTTCTTTCTTCTTTCTTCCCCATTCCTCCCTCTTCTCTCTCTTCCTCTATCACCCTATTACCCTTCTCTTTCTTCTACTTCTCTCTCATCTCTACAATTTCTCTCTTTCTCTCTCTCTCTTTTGTTCTGTCTGTTCCTTTCTCTCTCATCTCTGTTCTTCTCTTTTTTCTTTCTTTCTCTCTCTGTCTCTCTAATCTCGCCCCTTCTTTTGCTCTCTCTAAATTCTACCCCCTCTTTCTTTCTTTCTTTCTTTCTCACCCCTCCCTCCTCTCTCTGATCACCTTATTACCCTTTTCTTTCTCCTTTTTCTCTTTCTTCTACTTCTCTCTCTCTCTCATCTCTCCTATCTCTCTTTCTTTCTTCCTCTCTCTTCCTCTCTGTCTCACTCCCTCTTCTCTTTCACTCTCTCTCTCTTTCATGTGACTCCATCCTCTGAAAGGGGACGCTCAGAGGTACGACCAAAGAGCTTTTCACATTCGGTTTTGAAGTCATTTTGGCAGATTTTTAAAGTCATTGTAAATTTCAGGGTTTACCTTTCAGTCCTCAAGGATCAGATTTGTTTTGATGTGTTCTTAAACCACGGGAAAAGTAAAAGAACACCAAGGTTCAAAAGAGCCACGTTTGATCATCTGCCTAATCTTAAAATTTACACGTCTTTTTAAATCTTATATATTTATTTTCCATTGATCCACCAGGTTTACAACAGGCCCTCGTGTTACTGTTATGTTGTTAAAACGCATAGAAATCCACCACGAAAAGCAACAATAGTCTTTGGATGTGGCCTGTTAAAAATAGAAAATGCTTAAAGGGGCAGGGTCAGCCATCTGCTTGTTATTTCTCTGCCTGGAATATTCCACACTATGGCATTAAACTTGTGTATCTTGCATTTATTTAATTACAGGTGCTTGAAAACACCGTGAAAAACATGCATTGTTACTGTGCATGGCAACACCTCTTCACAGATCTGACAAATGATAAAATTTTAATTAATTGACCAACCTGCTGAGCTTTAAGTCATGTTATAATGTCATTACCTCATCAAAAACGTACCTGGAGTTGTGGTTTATTTCATTCACACATAAGTTGAGTAAGGCTGCGTTCAGACTGCAGCCTGAATTGACCCAAATACGTTTTTTTTGCCTCTATGCAACCTGTATCTGATCTTTTAATGACAGTCTGAACGACTCAGATCGGATTTTTTCAAATACATATCCGATCTTTTGACATGCGACTTCAGTCTGAACGGCCAGGTCGCGTTCATCCGACCTACACATCATCAACGAGCGAGAGTGGTACAAGTAGGCACTCACAAACGTACACACACGTTCTTCTCGTCTGCGAAAATAGTATATGAACTCTGTGTCAGTGAAGCAGCGAAGCACATAGCAATCCCACCACTCTCAGCACCAACACGTTCCTTTCTACGGACGTTGCTGACACTGCCCCACAAAACTCCGTGGCCAAAAACCTTGTCCTTTCTCTTTCTCCGTCTCCTTAAAACAAAAAAGCTGCAACTTTAGGCTACTTCCGTAAACATTAAGCACGTTCGCTGCGCGTGACGTCATCGTGTCCTCCAAGGCGCATGCGGGACACTTTTGGGGCGTTTAACATTCACACTGGAGATCACATACAAGTCGTATTTAAGTGGAAATGTGAACGACCTTGCAAAAAAAATCTAATTTCACGAAAAAATTAACCTAAGTTAGTCTGTCCACATCTCCTAAGCTCAAAATGCTCTGTTCCAACTTGTGTCATGAAGTGGTAGTTTCCAAATTAACATCTTCATACCTTTAGTTCAGTAGAGATTGGCAATTCCAAGACTGAAATTATCCAAATGAAATGAAATAATTATCCAGTGAATGTAAATGGAGATTTCTGTTTGATAGAACCCAGCCAAATGTGGAGAGTTTGTGTTGAATGAACATTTTTTGTGAATGAAACGTAAAAAAAACCCCACAACTCCAGGTATGTTTGATAAGGAAACAACAGCGTAATATGGGCCCTTTAATATATAAAGTAGAAATCATCATAAAAATTAAAAAATGTCTGACTAATGGGCTCCTAAATCCATTTTTAGTTGCAGCACTAGATCATCAGAGTTGCCCAGATGTTGCCATTATACTACACTTTGCCTCTCCTGCTCCAGCCCTGGTTTAAACATGCGCGCAAATCAGTCATTTCAAAGGGGCGAAGGTGGGAGCTGCACCACATGACGTTGATGAGCGCACTGATTGGACGGTGACAGCCTGATCCTGAACTATTATGCGTTCTGATTGGATAAGAGAGGATGTGATGACAGGCTGTCTACCCATTGTGACAAGAGCCGTCCAAACCCCAGTGGTTTTGTTTAATGATATGTGAATGGGAATAGCCTGAATGGTGTGCAGATTAAGTCTTTTTAAAATAGGTCATCACAAGTTTTCTTTGCATTGACTGCATGTATTTTATCATGAGAGATTTCATTATAAGCTTTAAAGGGTCCATATTAGACTATTTTCTGGTGTATGTTATACTGCTCCTTCCTCATCACAAACAGACCTGGAGTTATGTTTTGTTTCATTTCATTCATGCGTGAAAAGTCCCTCAGTCGTCCAGGTAGAATCCATGATCAAAGGAGAAGTTCAATTTGTCAACTGGACAAAGTTTGTTTGGTTGAAAACGTTTCGCCGCTCATCCGAGAGGCTTCGTCAGCTCTGGTTATTGTACTGGTTAGACCCTCCTTATATCTAGCTGCCGGGAGGCGTGTCTGACAATGACAAAAGCTCTGAAAACGATCCCCCTAATCTGTCTCTTTGTTTTTCAAATTACAAATTACATTCATGTTTAACATGCAAATTTGCATATTTAGACTGAGTTCTTCTCTTCTGTGCAAACAGAAAACACTCTGTTACACCTTGTGATGTCATGTGGTAATACAGGAAGTGCTGTACATCTTCACTAGAATCATATTGGTGATTTTAGCCCTGGAATTGTTCAAAGTTCAAAGTCAGCTTTATTGTCAAAAACCATATGTACAGGTTGCACATACAGGATTTGAAATTGCAGCGCGCCCTAGGCCCACAGTGAACATAAAACATCTGATAAACAAGAAAATTAACACAATGACTAAAACATCACATATACCTGTAGCAAAAGTACAGTAAACTTGTATATAATACAAATCGGTAAAACAACGTGGCATTAGTGTCATTTAAGTGTCATTTAAGCAGCAGTGTCATTGGGGGAGAAAGTGCAGGGAGAGAGTTCAGCATCCTGACAGCTTGGTGGATGAAGCTGTCTTTCAGTCTGCTGGTCTTTGCCCTGAGGCTCCTCAGTCTCCTTCCTGATGGCAGCAGACTGAAGAGGCAGTTGGATGGGTGGGTGGGATCACCCAGAGGGCTTTGCGGGTGAGGCGGGTGCAGTAGATGTCCTGCAGGGAGGGGAGAGAGACACCCACGATTCTCTCAGCTGCTCTCATTACTCGGTGTAGCTTTTTCTGGCAGGACACAGTGCAGGTGCCATACCACACAGTGATGCAGCTGCTGAGGATGCTCTCTATGGTGCCTCTGTAATTGCCTGTATATTCTGAACAAAGGGTAAAAACTTCATGACATGGAGCATTTTGAGCTTTGGAGATGTAGACAGACTAATAATAAAGGGTTACTTGAGCATGTGTGAATGAAACAAAATGCCAACTTCCTGACATTAATATAAACAGATATATTATATACCTTGAGCATTATTTAGCAAAATGTATTACCTCCAAAATTCACCACAAATAATGCAGTTGTGGAAATGGACAGACAAATACCAATCTTTAAAGGTGCACTGTGTTTCTTTTTTGGAGGGGGTCTGCAACATGTTTGTCTCCCCGGAGATGTTAAGGCTTTGGCTTAAATTGTCCACAATATGGTATTATACAAATCTGTCTTGGATTTATTCAACTACAAGTGTTTAAAGGTCCCATGACATCGTACTTCTTGATGCTTTTATATGGTGCCTTAATGGTTCCCTAATACTGTAAATGAATCCTTCTTCAAAATCAACACTCAGTGCAAAATCAACACTCAGAGAAAGACACATGTACACAGTCAGAGTCAGAATATCTCTCTCTGAACACCTCATTCTGGGCCTTGTTACTTGAATGCAAATGAGAAGGACACAGATAGGTTAGAGGAGCGGGTGGGGTGGGGGGGCAAATGCGCCGCTGGTTCCTTGTTACTGTGCGCTGTCTCCCACTTCCGCATTTTAAGCGCGGAGGAAGAAAGGAGAGGAATTTCAATGAAAAAAACACATTTTCACAGAAAATAAAATGAAACCACTGCTGTTTCAGAGGTCCAGAGGGTCGGGTAAAGGACTTCCGAGCATAGAAACACTTGCACGTGCCTCCAGGCAAATAAAAAAACGCATTTCGCATTGTGTAGCTCCTTCGCGGTCCAAACTCTCTGGGCGTGATTTCCAGAGACAGGGGGTGGACATCCAGACGGTGGTGGAACTGCATTTGCATTTCTTTTTTCGATGTGACGTAACATAGTTGCCTTGTTCAGAATCGCCCATTTGAGCTGTGTTTTTTTCTAAACAGGGTAGGGGAGCTCACATTAACGTTCAAAAACCTCAGAAAGTGAAAATTTCATGCCATGGGACCATTAAGTGCTCAAAAATCAAGTCTCCATGGAGATTTGTAAGTTAATGGATATACTGTGGAACATTCTGCCCATCTCCATGGAGATAAGCAGGTGACTGACCTCTCTACCTGACAAGTTATACAGTGCTCATTTAAGAGCAAAAATCATCAAATCACCACCTGTAATTAAATAAATGTAAAGTAGAGCTGTTTAAAGTCATACTGTGGAACCTTCCAGGCAGAGCAATGACATCTCCATAGAAACAAGCAGGTGACGGACCCCCAACCAAAAAGTTACAGAGCGTATCTTTAACATTTTTCGCATCCAAACCTAATTACTTCATCTTCTCTTTACCTTTTTGAGTACACTCACAGTGACATGTTCTCTCCATCGTCAAACACACTTTCTATAATACTTGAAAAGTGACAAAAGTGCAGTTGGATAATTTATTTTATTTGTCAGTTTTGCTTTGAACTCACATGAAAAGCCCTGAGTCCGCTCCGGAACTGTCAACCAAATCGTAGCTTAGCATCTTAAAGCATTTTTCGAGAGGGCACCACTAGCTGAAATTAGTTCTTTTGAGGCGAAGCGTGTGTTGGAAAGATATATGTACGCACGTCTTCTAGAAGAAATGGAGAGAAAAATAGACTTGGACGAGTAGAAGCTAGAGGAGTGAATGATTGAGGGAGGCTCACATAAAGTATAGAGTTGTATCTCAGGTAAAAAAAAAAAAAGTTTTGTTTTGCTGCATGTTAGGAGAATTTTGGAGAGGAGCGGCTGTGGTTGGATCATCTCACACACTATGTTCCAGTACCTTCTGGAGTCAAACTGAATGTGAGAGACTGGCTGTGGAAAGGGACCAAATAAAACCTGAAAACCTTATCAAACTTCTTAGTGCTTTAACCAAAATGTTCCACAGTATAGCATTAGCCTTGTTTATCTCCATTAAGACCAGAAATTGACACCGCCAGACCAAGCATGGGGTTGCGCTCGTCTTAAAGCGTTTTTTCGAGAGGGCACCGCTAGCTGAAATTAGTTCTTTTGAGGCGAAGTGTGAGTTGGAAAGATATATGTACGCGTGTCTTCTGCTCGGAGGAAGAAATGGAGAGAAAAATAGACTTGGAAGAGGAGAAGCTAGAGGAGTGAATGATTGAGGGAGGCTCAGATAAAGTGGAGTTATATCAGCAAAGGGACAGTGTTGCTCCCGTCTGCTCTTTTAGATACGAAAATGTGGATACAAATTTGACCTCCAGCTCGCTATTTAAAACAAAGCTACCGTTCTCGACGTGATACCAGAAGATCACTAATCGCTTCTGAGTGGGACTGAGGAGGATATGGGGGAAAAAAGGAGAAGACCAAATTGGATTTTCATAGGAAGTGGAAATAGATTTCTTCTTCTTCTCTTTTTTGTGTTAAATGTGTTGAGCCGAAATAATCTGGAGGCAGAATGGAGACGAGAATAGACAAGTTTTGAGTAAATGGCGTCAAAAAAATCTGTAATTTAATAAGTGTAAGATATAGATACTGTAGAACTTTCCAAACAAAGCAATCCATGGAGATGAGCATATGGTAGTCAGTTTTATATTTTACAATTATTCTCCATGTTTTAAGGCTGTAAACGCCTCACCGCACACATTCTACACTTTTCTCACATTTCTCTCTCACTTAAACACTCAAACTTTCGTAGATTTTCAACAAAAAAATATTAATAGTAGGGCTGAACGATCTACTGTTTTAGATCGAAAATCGCGATCTCAGACACCACGATTTTGGGATTGTTAAAGTTGCTTAAATCGTTAAAGATCGTTAAGATCGTTAAAGTTTTTTGCAGTGCTCCTAATTGACCCAGGTTTTGTTTCGTCAACTATTTCACACATGTATGCCGCCTCCCTGCCATGCTGCTAAACCCACCAATCAGAAGTGGCGTGCTGCATGTGGACAGGTTGGTGAGGCCGGTGTTAGCTGCTCCGCTCCGAGCGATCCCTCAACTCAAATACGCCGTGTAGCCCAGTACGGTCTTTGGAGTCGCGAGCTGGTGAAGCCGGTGTTAGCCCGCGTTTAATCAACGTCCGTAATGCATCACTCGAGTGCATGCCGAGAAAGTCCGGAGAAACATGTAGTAAAAGTGATACTCGGGCCAAATAGACAATTACAGCCTCTTTTGCCAGTGTAACTCTGTATGACAGAAGCAGTCGACGACACCACGACTGCCGTAACACACGACATCGCCAAGGAAATGGTGCCTGTAAACACAGTGACCAAAGAGTCATTTAAAAGTCTCCTCCGCACGATGGATAAGAGGTATATGCTTCCCCTCTGTTGTTAGCATAAGGCTCGTTTACATTACAAACGCTATAGAAAGGCTACCGCGATTAGCATCGCTATATTTAGCATTGCTGTATTTAAGTTAAGTTTAAGTTGCGTTGTATTTTATATGTTTGTTATAAAATACAACAATCAAGCTCCTTGAGCCATAAAAGACTGACCTTGCACCACTTTAAAGGACTTTTTTGCTCTATTTAAGAGATAGATGCTCTTTTAGTTCTTCAGTTGTAATAACTGCAGCGCTCAGTGTAGCCTGTGTACAGCATGTTTCTTTTTAATAAATAGGACTACATTTGAAATAAATTATTGACTTAAGTTTTCATTCTTGCATTACAGTTTAGTGGAATTTAGTGTTTGAATGGTATGATGTAAGTTTCTGTGATGTTCAAATGATAAGGACAGCGACTGAAACTTAAAGGAGGAGATGATAACGTTTTTTTTACAACTGAGAACGGCAATCAAGTAGTTTTACTCACCCATAGCACTTTGGTTCAATTGGAGCAGTTTTGTAGAAGTTATGTTTGCTCTTCTGTTCTACTAATGATCCCGTATTTAGCATGAGTGCTCTCACTGCTTTGCGGTCTCGCAAATAACACGGCAAACTTTAGCACTTTTCAAATCACAGAAGATCGCTGTGTCAGCGTAGACTTTTAGTAGATTCCAAAACGGCCTGAAACCCGATATCGCAACAGAAAAGTAAAGTTCAGAGCGGTGTTAGCTTCTTTCGGACTAGCGGTGTTTACAAAACAGCTGAGTTCACGCATGCGCACTGTCCTCTCTGATGACATCATCAAATGAAACTATAGCTGGATATCGGGTTTCAGGCCGTTTTGGAATCCACTAAAAGTCTACCCTGACACAGCGATCTTCTGTGATTTGAAAAGTGCTAAAGTTTGTGTTATTTGGAGACCGCAAAGTAATGCCCCGAGCACCATGTTAACGGATACGGGATCATTAGTAGAACAGAATGGCTACAACATAACTTCTGCTATACTGCTCCAATTGACACCAAAGTGCTATGGGTGAGTAAAACTACTTGTTTTATTGCCGAAAGAAGGCTCAGATTGTAAAAAAACGTTACTTTTCCTTTAATTTGAAAAAATCAAAATCGCAATATCTCCCAGAAAAATCACAATTCAATTTTTTCTTAAAATCGTTCAGCCCTAATTAATAGTGACTCAGGCGTGTATTTCACAGTTCCTCTGACTGTGCCTCTTTGACCAGGTGTCTTTTTCCGAGTGAAGAACATGGTTATGGGTAGTTGTTGTCGCTCTTTTTTCTTTTGGGGCGAGAAGATTCTTATAAACAGACATGCTACCTTCGATTATATTTGAGAACGTTTCGTCGACATTGTGGGTTTTGTCGGGGAGAAAACTTGCAAACATACAGCACTTCAGAGTCACACTGCTGCGATCGAACATTTATATAAATCTGGCAAACTGAACACATTCTGTACTGTACAGGAGACACGGCACAGTGGAGAAGGCACAGTGGAGACCTTTGCCGACTGATGAATCGGCAAAGGTCTACAGTCCCTTAGCCAATCAGGACGCAGAACACAATGCACTATAAAAAAATTGGAATAAAAAAATCCGCGAAACAGCGAGGCCGCGAAAGTTGCACCGCGTTATAGCGAGGGACCACTATAATTAAATAAATGCAATATAGATAAGTTTGTGGCGAAGCTGTAACACCTCCATGGTTACAAACAGATAGCAGACTTCACACAAGAGAAGTTACAGGAGACAGAAAAAAGAAGAGAACCAAATTGGACTTTCATAGGAAGTGGAAGTAGATTTCTTCTTCTCTTTTGTTGTGCTAAATGTGTTGAGCTGCAGTAATCTGGAGGCAGATTGGGGACGAGAATAGACAGTGAAGTGTTGAGTAAGTGGCTTTAATTTATTTGCCAGAGAAATAATGTGTTTGTAAATATAGTTTATTATGGATTGGACGGCTGGGGTCAAAATTTGTATTAAAATTTTGTATCTTGCTCCAACTAAGTGCCCGCTTGCAGTAAGAATACATGATTTTCAAAGCACTGAAAACACCTGTAATTTAATAAGTCCAAGATAAAGATACTGTGGGACATTCCAAGCCAAGCAATCCATGGAGATGAGCATGTGCCAAAAAAACAACCAAAAAAAACCCAAAAACTGGTCAAACCTCTTGTTGCTTTGCTCAAAATGTTCCACAGTATGGCATTAAACGAATTTATCTCCATGGAGACAAGCGAGTGACACCACCGGAGTAAGTTACAGATCAGATCTTTGGAGAGGCAACTCGTAGTAAGAATATTTACCCAGAAAAACACAAAAACACATGTAATTCAATAAGGTAGTAGACAAAAGAAAAGTTCCACAGTGTACCTTTAAATGCGTTACATCACTGAGTATTTTTTAAACAAAGGTCGGTTGTTTTGCAGGTGTATTTTTAGCGGTGTGATCTCATCGTGAGTGCGAAGTAGGATACGCACTGTACTTTGCCGGGACTGACTGGAGCGCCTAATTTTGGGACTCATCCAGTTCTTTGCTTCCCATATGGTCCTGTCAGCGAGGGGCACATCCAAAACCCGTGTGCCGGTGTGAACTTAAGAATGAACTCAGAACAATGGAGGAAACGTATTTAAATATAGAGCGATACTTAGCATTTGTGGAGCGAAACAAGGCTCCAGCTGGCAGTTTTATGCTAGGTGTTAAAATTAGCAGCTTTTCCGAATAACGGAATGAGTCATGATCCATATTGCGTGTCCCGGTTTATACTTTGTTTAGATTTGGTTTGGACCTGGATTAGTCCTGATCCGGTCCAGGATTAGATCTAGTTTAGATATAGAGCTTCTAAAGTCCTCCTGATACTGGTTCAGATGTGATTTGGACCTGGTTCAGACCTGGTTTAGTATATTTTAGAAGTCTCTGTTTGGACCTGCTTCAGGCCTGGTTTGGTTAATTTTAAAAGTCTTTTTTTGGACCTGGCTTGGTCCGTTTTAGAAGTCTCTGTTTAGACCTGGTTCAGACCTGGTTTGGTTCATTTTAAAAGTCTCTTTTTGGACCTGGTTTTAGTCCATTATAGAAGTCTCTGTTTGGGCCTGGTTCAGGCTTGGTTTGGTTATTTTTAAAACTCTCTGTTTGAACCTGGTTCAGACCTGGTTTAGTCCATTACAGAAGTTTATGTTTGGACCTGGTTCAGACCTGGTTTAGTCCATTATAGAAGTCTCTGTTTGGACCTGGTTCAGACCTGGTTTGGTCCATTTTAAAAGTCTCTGTTTGGACCTGGTTCAGGCCTGGTTTGGTCCATTTTAAAAGTCTCTGTTTGGACCTGGTTCAGGCCTGGTTCGGTCCATTTTAAAAGTCTCTGTTTGGACCTGGTTCAGGCTTGGTTTGGTCCATTTTAAAAGTCTCTGTTTGGACCTGGTTCAGGCCTGGTTCGGTCCATTTTAAAAGTCTCTGCTTGGACCTGGTTCAGGCTTGGTTTGGTCCATTTTGAAAGTCTCTGTTTGGACCTGGTTCAGGCCTGGTTTGGTCCATTTTAAAAGTCTCTGTTTGGACCTGGTTCAGGCTTGGTTTGGTCCATTTTAAAAGTCTCTGTTTGGACCTGGTTCAGGCTTGGTTTGGTCCGTTTGAGAAGTCTCTGTTTGGATCTGGTTCAGAAAAGGTTTAGTCCAATTTTACAAGTCCCTTTTGGTTTAGACTTCAACACCGTTAAGTCCTGATTCGGGTTTTAATGTTTCTGTGTTAATTTAAACCTTCTTCAGTAAGGATATAATGCTGCGATATTGTGGAGAAAATGTGAACAGAACTGAAAAAAATGCTACGTTTCCTTTTAAAATTCCTTGACAAGCCTTTGGTGCACATTACTGTCATATTCCAAAGTATTAAGATAGAAAAAGATCTTTATAACAGCTATTTCCTCACGCTGTCTGCACTGAAATGGAACAGAAGATCATGGTCTATGTAGTTCCATCTGTTTTTTAGCTGCAACAAACAATGCATTAGCAGCAGAGGAACTTATAATTGAATAACTTGTGAGAACTTTGACAAAATGATATCATGATATTTTCATTATTATTACATCCCTGTTGTTGACAAGTTGTAATTTAGTCATAGCTTGGCCTTTAGTTCTGGTTTAGTATTCGACTATGTTTACTCTTGTCCTGGTTTGGTCCTTATATAAACCTGTTTTAGTCTTACATGTGGTCTTGGTTTGGTCCTTTTCTAGTCCTGGTTTTGGTTTAGTCCCAATTATGATATGTGTGTACAAGTGTAAACACCTTAATTAGTCCTGGTTTAGGCCTGGTTTAGTAATAGTTTAGACCTGATCAAGACCTGGTTTAGTCCTCTTTAGACACCTGAGTTCTTGTTTTGAGTAATGTTTTGGTTTATTTCAGGGGTGCCCAACTGGTCGATTGCGTGCTACCGGTAGAAACAGGACTAAAACAGGACTAAACCAGGACTAAACCAGGCCTAAACCAGGACTAAACCAGGACTAAACCAGGACTAAACCAGGACTAAACCAGGTCTAAACCAGGGCTAAACCAGGTCTAAACCAGGACTAAACCAGGGCTAAACCAGGACTAAAACAGGACTAAACCAGGACTTAAACAGGACTAAAACAAGACTAAAACAGGACTAAACCAGGACTAAACCTGCCCTGAAACTCCACACCACAGTCATGTCCGCATCCCTTGGTAGATCTCGGCACACCATCAACCTCAAAAGTAGATCTCGGTTGAGGGGTTGAGCACCCTTGGTTTAATTCTAGCTAAGACCTGGTTTAGTCCTCGTTTTGTTTATTACACTTCTAGGCTTAGACTTTTTTAGACATACCAAATGTGTATTGGTACAGTCTAGGTCTAATCCAATATACAGTGGTACCTCACCTTACGAAATTAATTCGTTCCAGAAGTGGTTTCGTAATGTGAAAAATTCGTAAGTTGAGTAGCTATTTCAATGGAAAAAGCCTGATCCGTTCCAAGGTTGTTGTTTTTTTATAGTGTAACTTTTTTTGTAGTGTAACGTTGTGTTCCTGACGGGCTAAGAGACTAGACCAGGACTAAAAGAACGTGGAATAAACCAGGTCTGGCCAGAACTAAACCTGGATTGGACCTGTTATTATTATAACATGGCAGTCCCGTTGGATGAGCGCGTTGCTCGTTGCTCATTGCTCGTGTCTGCGCACCTTGCGTGTTCCGCGCTAGGGCTAAGAGGCTGAGAAAGACGCTCTTTCAGCGGGAATAAGAGCGGGGCGGGGCTGGCTCTGCTTCTATCTGACCTCCAGAGCCGGGGTGCCGACACTGTGAGCTAACAGGCCGAGAAAGGTGCTCTATCGGCGGGCAAGACCGCGGGGTCTCGCTTGGGGCGGGCTCTGCTTGTATGTGACCTCCAGGTCTAGACCAGAACTAAACCAGGTCTAGACCAGAACTAAACCAGGTCTAAACCTAAACTGGACCTGGACTAAACCAGGATTGAACCAGGATTAAATCACCCCGTGATTTAATCCTGTGTGCTCGGGGTCGAGCGTGTGCTCGACCCCGAGGAGGAGGCACGGCCCGGGCGCCGCGGCTCCATCCCACAGCCGCGGTGTAGCCCGGCCTTGCGCCGTATGGACGTCGCTTTTTGATCCTTCGATGTCGGCTCTTCCTATCATTGTGAAGCAGAATTCACCAAGCGTTGGATTGTTCACTCACTAAGGGAACGTGAGTTGGGTTTAGACTCAAGTTATATTCGAGTGTTCAAACGAGAGAGAAATGCGAGAGAAACTCCAGTCTGAGAAAAGCGTATAATGTGTGCGGTGAGGCATTTACAGCCCTAAAACATGTAGAACAATTGCAAAATACAAAGTTGTCCTACCTCGCGGACCTCTCCCACCGCGGGCCACCTCTGGAACCTAACCCCGTGTGTGTTGATAAAGTGTATTTACGTTTTGGGGCGTGCATCTGAGCGCGCATTAATTGAATTTTTGAGATTTGTTGTTTTTAAAGTGCTTTATAAATAAAGTTGGATTGGATTAGAGATTTCGCGTTTCGTAACTTGAAATTTCATTCGTATCTAGAGACCAAAATTTGACGTGAAGGCGTTTCGTAACTTGAAATTTTCGTTTGTTGGGTCATTCGTAAGGTGAGGTACCACTGTACATACTTTTTATTTTATTTTTTATTTTTTTTTAAGTTGTGTTGTGTAGTCTTGATTAAGTCCTTGTTTGGTTTGGTTAAATCCTGGTTCAGACCAAGTTTTCCTTTCTCTATTTTTGGTTTTCTTGTAGTTTTAGTGTTTAAATGAGCTGTTTTCTGACTCACAGGGATGACTCATGAACCCACCTCCCTGTTCAAACTTTACCCTTGGCTACAGCTCTCCCAGCTCTCCTCTCTATTCTCTCTCGTTTCTTCCATCTGCCTCTCTCTCTTTCTTACTTTCCTCTACCGCTCTCCTCTCTCTTGCTTTCCCTTTCTCTTTCTCTCTCAACTTATTGTTATTCTCTCTCTTTTTTGCTCCCTTTCTCAATTTTTGTTCTTTCTCGCACCATCTCCACGCTATTCTTCCTCTATTTCTTTGTCTCTCTTTCTCTCCTTATCTCTCTTTCTCTCTCAAGCCCTGTTTGTCTTTCTTCCTCTCTCTCCCTTTTCCATTGCTCCCTCTCTTTCGCTCATCTCCAACTTATTCGCTCTCTCTCTCCCTTTTTCTTTCTCCCTTCTTCAGCTCTTCTTCCGCTCACTGACTCTCTTTATATATAAATCTCCTTCTCTTTTCCACTCTTTTTTCTCTGTCTTTTTCTCATTTTCTCCCTCTCTAATCCACCATTTCATCTCTGTTTCTTTCTCTGTCCATCTCTCCCTCTTTTGTATTCTCTTTCTCTCTCCATCTGTCTTCCCTTTATTCCACCATTTCATCTTTCTTTCTCTCTCCATCTCTTCCTCTTTCTTTCTTTTTCTCTCTTTCTCTCTCCATATGTCTCCCTCTAGTCCACTATTTCATCTCTCTCTCCCTCTCTCTATTCCACCATTTCATCTCTCTCTCTCTCTATTCCACCATTTCATCTCTGTCTCCTTCTATTCCACCATTTCATCTCTCTCTCCCTCTCTCTATTCCACCATTTCATCTCTCTCACACTCATTTCATTTCTCTTTCTTTCTTTCTCTCGCCATCTCTTCCTCTTTCTTTTTCTCTCTTTCTCACTTCAGCTGTCTCCCTCTATTCCACCATTTCATCTCTCTCCCTCTCTTTCTCCATATCTCCCTCTCTTTTCAACAATTTCCTCTCTCTCCCTCTCTTTCCTTCTGTCTCTCTTCCTCCCCCCTCTGCATTGTTATTCCCTCTCTCCCTCTTGTTTCCTCTCTCTTCCTGTCCTCCTCCTCCTCTCTGCATCATTATTCCCTCTATCCCTCTCTTTTCCTCTGTCTCTCTCTCTCCTCTTCTCTCCATCGTTATTCCCTCTCTCCCTCTCTTTTCCTCTGTCTCTCTCTCTCCTCTTCTCTCCATTGTTACTCCCTCTCTCCCTCTCTTTTCCTGTCTCTCTCTCTCCTCCTCTCCATTGTTATTCCCTCTCTTCCTCTCTCTCTCTTCCTGTCCTCCTCCTCCCTGCATCGTTATTCCCTCTCTCCCTCCACACTCTTTCTTCCTCATGCATATTTACAGCGTGTCTCTCCGTACCTACACAAAGGTCAGGCTCGTCTGGAAAAGGTCGTCTGGCTCCCGTGTTTCCAGTTTGTTGGATTCAGATCAAGAACAATTGGAAATGCACCAGCCTCCGCTTTATTAACCCGGATGCCCCGGTTTTACCCAGGGCCACTGCTCGTATGAGTTTTATTAACTGTTAATTACGATAATATTTTTGTTTAATTATTTTTTCATGGTTATTTAGTCACTTGTGTCTAAAGTGTATATACAATACACAATACATGTTTCTATAATAATAGTAGTAGTAGTAGTAGTAGTAGTAGTAGTAGTAGTAGTAGTAGTAGTAGCAGCAGCAGTAGTAGAGGTAGTAGTAGTAGTAGCAGCAGCAGTAGTAGCGGTAGTAGTAGTAGTAGTAGTAGCAGCAGCAGCAGCAGCAGTAGTAGAGGTAGTAGTAGTAGTAGTAGTAGTAGAGGTAGTAGTAGTAGTATTAGTAACAGTCGTAACAGTAGTAGTAGTAGAGGTGGTAGTAGTAGTGGTAGTAGTAGTAGTAGAGGTAGTAGTAGTAGTAGCAGTGGTAGTAGTAGTAGTAGACGTAGTAGTAGTAGTAGTAGTAGCAGTGGTAGTAGTAGTAGTAGTAGTAGTAGACGTACTAGTAGTAGTAGTAGTAATAGAGGTAGTAGTAGTAGTAGTACAGGTGGTAGTAGTAGTAGTAGTAGTAGTAGTAGTAGTAGTACAGGTGGTAGTGGTGGTAGTAGTAGTAGTGGCGGCACGGTGGCTGAGTGGGTAGCGCTCAGGCTTCACAGCAAGAAGGTTCCGGGTTCGATCCCCGGGTCGCCCAGGCCTTTCTGTGTGTGTTCTGTGTGGAGTTTGCATGCATGGTCTGGGTTCGATCCCTGGGTCGCCTGGGCCTTTCTGTGTGGAGTTTGCATGTTCTCCCTGTGTCTGGGTGGGTTTCCTCCGGGCACAAACATGCACCATAGGTAAAATCCTCCAGCTGAGGTCCTGACCAAGCCAAAGCAAGAAGATCATGGAGATGGTCCCCGGGCGCAGGAATGTGCTGCCCACTGCTCCTAATAACAGGATGGGTTAAATGCAGAACTGGAATTTCCCCACTGTGGGACAAATAAAGGCATAGCTTTCTTTCTTTTCTTTCTTTCTAGTAGTATTAGTAACAGTAGTAGTAGTAGTAGTAGTAGTACAGGTAGTAGTAGTAGTACAGGTGGTAGTAGTAGTGGTGGAAGTAGTAGTATTAGTAACAGTAGTAGTAGTAGTAGTAGTAGTAGTAGAGGTAGTAGTAGTAGTAGTAGTACAGGTGGTAGTAGTAGTGGTGATAGTAGTAGTAGTATTAGTAACAGTAGTAGTAGTAACAGTAATAGTACTAGTAAAAATTTCCGTGCAGTTTTGCCAGTATCACCCAAACCTTACTCCACAGCTACTGCAGTAATACTACACTCCCAGTACTACATGTTTTATTGTGAATACCCAAACTTTAGCACAACAGTTGCTTGAGAAAAAACTCGACAGGCTCTGAGCTAATCCTTTTAATCAACAATGAATATTTTGGCAATAAACCTCTATTCGAACCCGTATGCGTCTCCGCCGTAACGCTTGCTCTCACAAATTGGGCACAAATTGGCGAGTGAGCGTGATGGTGCGTTTGCGAGAGATTTGCTGTGAGAGGAAAGTGTCTCGTGATCTTCGCACAGGCTGTCTTGGATGGCCACTTCTCCGACTGGGAATAAAACGAAGATATGGCCCATTTAACCAAGAGATAAAGTCATTACAAGTGTGGCTTTAAGATAAGATTATAAGTTAATTATCACACATGCAGAGGAGGCTTTGAGTGGTAACAGCAAGAGGAGAAACAGTTGTAACAATTATACGTTTAGGTGTTTAGTGACTTACATCAGGTACAGCTTATTCTAGGATCAAGATGTTCATTGTGTAGTATCAGATGTAGGAGTAGTAGTAGTAGAAGAGGTATAAGTAATAGTTGATCTTCAGTATGATGTAGTGTATACTCCCTCGACTAGAAAAGGTGGATAGAAGGGTAGTAGTAGTAGTAGTAGTAGTAGTAGTAGTAGTAGTAGTAGTAGTAGTAGCTGTTGTAGTAGTAGTAGTAGTAGTAGTAGCTGTTGTAGTAGTAGTAGTTGTTGTAGTAATAGCAGGGGTAGTAGTAGTAGTAGTAGGCTTAGTAGTAGTACACATAGTAGAAGAGGTACTGTAAAAGTTGTAGTAATTGATCTTAAGTATGATCGTGTACTCACTTGACTAGAAAAAGTGGATAGCAGGGTAGAAATAGTAGTAATAGTAGTATTAGTAGTTTGGATATAAGAGGTAGCACTATTGGTCTCCAGTATACTCTGCTAGACCTTACATACTAGTAGTAGTAATTGAAGTCATTTAGTATTTTTTTTTTAATTTGTTATTACATCTGTAGTCCCTAGCAGGTCAGAGAAGTTGCAGTAGTAGGCCTAGTAGTAGTAGTAGTAGTAGATGTTGTAGTAAGTGATTTCCAATATGGCAAAATGAGAATTTCAATTTGTCAACTGGACAAAAGTTTATTTGGTTGAATACGTTTCGCAGATCATCCAAGCTGCTTCTTCAGTTCTGGTCAGTGAGGTACAGATCTTGGCCAGAGAAAAGAACTGGTTTGAGAGGAGTAAAAGAGGCGATTTTTGTCAAGAAAGAGAATCCTTCCTTGAACAGAAATGGAGGTCTCAGACATCATTTGTCTCCTATTTATAACTCTATCCTCAAACCTAAATCCAAACAAAGAAAACAATAGGGCAGCAGGTCAGGTCCTGAGGTGTGAAAACACCCATTATGGCCCTGAATGGTTCTGCTAACAAGACCCACACTTCCACTGCATATTGAATAGGCTTACCTAACTAACAGAAACTGTAAACAAATAGGTGTGACAGTCTTAATTGTCACCGTAATTTCATTGTAGTTAGCTCCTCCCTTCAGGCAGATATAGGCAGTGTCCACCAGCGTCTGACCAGAACTGAAGAAGTAGCTTGGATGAGCTGCGAAACATATTCGACCAAATAAACTTTTGTCCAGTTGACAAATTGAATTTCTCCTTTTGCCGTGGATTCTACCTGGACGACTGAGGGATTCTACACACCTCCAATATGATTGTTTATACTCTACTACATCTTAGGGGTAGTAGTAGTAGTTGTAGCTGTCATAGTCGTAGTAATAGCAGGGGCAGTAATAGCAGTAGCAGTAGCAGTAGTAGTAGTAGTAGTAGTAGTAGTAGTAGAAATAGTAGTAGTAGTAGTAGTAGTAGTAGTAGTAGTAGACTGATACAGATACTTGACTTTTTTATTTCATACAAAAAAGTTGACGTTTTTAGACAATGAACAGCTATAACTACAAACTCCTCTATATCAAATACATCCTCAAGCAGTAGAAATGGTAGAAGAATATTTCATTTTCATGTTTCTCACTAACTCCTGTGCTCTCCCTGCTGCAAGCCAACCACAACATTTGTGAAAATGTGTGAAAATTCCATTATTATTAGATGTGAGAATTTCAAGCACTTTTCCTTCTACTACACATCGGGGTCATTAAGAGTTTGCATGTAGATAGCGCTAAGAAAAGTAGCATTATCACATCGCTAACACACTGCCCCAGTGTTTAACGTATGCATTTATGGCTAATTATATATGATTACAGGAGTTTTTAGTCGACATTTATATCGAAATGTTTGCGCCTTTACTGCCGAGCTAATAGGAAACACATAAGGCCCGTAGGTAAACAAAAAAGACATCAAACAGACTTCCCATAGAGGATGAAGGGAGAGAGAGAGAGGGAGGTGGAGAGGAGGCGGAGGAAGAGGCAGCAGCGTGTTCGTGGGTTTCAGAGCGGTGACAAATTAGCACTGTTGCCATAGTGATTAGCGATTTAAAGCAAAATATTATATCTTTTGACTAAGGGAGAAGGAAGTTCTCGTAATGTTGTATATCCCTTTCTCCATTCCTCTTTCTTTCTTTGTTTCTTTCTGACTTTCTTTGTCTCTCTCTCTCTCTCTTCTTCTGTCCCATCTCTCTCTCTATCTATCCTACTCTCTCTCTACCTTTCTCTTCATATCTTCCTTCCTTTATCCTTCTCTTGTCCTTCTCTTTCTTTGTCACTATTTCCCCTCAATAATTATTTTCTTTCTGTGTCTCTCCCTTGGCTTTCATCTTTCTCTCTCTCTCTCTCTCTCTCTCTCTCTCTCTCTCTCTCTCTCTCTCTCTCTCTCTCTCTCTCTCTATTTCTATCCTACTCTCTGCTTTCTCCTTCTCTTTCTTTGTCACTATTTCCCCTCAGTATTTATTTTCTCTCTCCCTCTATTCCCATCTCTCTCTCTCTCCCCCTCTATTCCATCTCTCTCTCTCTCTCTACCTTTCTCTTTATATCTTCCTCCCTTTCTCCTTGTCTTTCTTTGTCACTATTTCCCCTCAATAATAATTTTCTCTCTTTCTTTCTTTCTCTCTCTCTCTCTATGTTCCTCTCTCGCTCTCTGTCTGCGTGGGTTTCAGAACAGTCAGAAATTAGGCCCGTTGCCATAGCGATTAACAATTTGAATAAAAACACGATGTCTTTTGAATTGGCGGAGAAAGTCCTGACGATGTCGCGTAACAGAACGCTAACCCGACAGAGCGAAAGAATGGAACGTCAAAATTTCAGTTCATTTATCTACTGTGTTTTTCTATTCCACGGAGATTGCCTTGCTTTGCCTGGAATGTTCCACGGTATGGCATTCATTTAACCTATCTCTATGCAGATAAGCAGATGACCCCACTACTAGTCCAAGTTACAGGTCAGATCTGTGGAAAGGCAACCCCACTCCCAGTCAGAATCCATGTTTTGCGAGGTATTTTTAAGCAATAAAACCACTTGCAATTGAGTAAATACAAAATAAATGCCATATTGTGCAACTTTCTAGGCAAAGCAGTAACATTGCCATGGATACAAGGAGGTAGGAGGTAGCGGACCCAGAAAATGAATATTTCAGTCTCCAGGCTGAAGCTGGTGGAGGTGATAGAGCAGAGAGAGAGAGAGAGAGAGGGAGCAGGAAGTGAAGAGGAGCGAGGGAAGGTCGTCTGCTTGGACAGAGACAGGGGGAAGATAAGACTGCAGTCGTTCTCTGCAGGGTGTCTACTCTCTCTCTTCTTCCCCTTTTCTGAGTTTCTATCTATCCTGCTTTCTCTGCTTGTTCATTTACCCCCAAAATCATTCTCTCTCTCTCTCTCTGACTGGCCCTCTGTCTGGCTGGCCCTGGTCCCTTCTGTTTCTTGCTATCCCACTCTCTCTGTCTTTTCTTTCTCTTTCCTTCTCTCTCTTTAGCTCCCTCTCTCCCTGTAGTTCTTTCTGTCCATCTGTCATCTCTCCATATACTCCTTTCTCTCTCTCTCTCTCTCTCTCTCTTTCAGTCTGTCTCTCTCTCTCTCTCTCTTCCTCACTTTCTTTGTCTACCTCTTTCTCTCTCTTCCTCTCCATATTTCTCCTCTTCTCTTCTCTTTTTTGACACGATTTCCCCTCAATAACTGTTTTCTCTCTCTGCCTTTCTCTCCTCTCTCTTCTCTTCCTTTGCTCTCATCTCTCTGTCTCTCTCCCTCTTTCCCTCCCTCTCTCTTTCTGTCTTCCTCCCCATTTTTCCCCTCCTCTCTTCTTCTCTTTTTTGTTACTATTTCCCCTCAATAACTGTTTTCTCTCTCTTCTCTCCTCTCTCCATCTGCTCTCTTCTCTCTCTCTCTCTCTCTTCACACTCTTTCTCTTGCCCCACTCCCTCTCTCTCCCTCTTTCTCTTCCCTTCTGTCTCTCTCTCCTCTCTCTCTTTCTCTTGCCCTCGCTCTTTCTCCCTCTTTGTCTTGCCCTCTCTCTTTCTCTCTCTTTTTCTTGCCCTCTCTCTCTCTCTCTCCCTCTTTCTCTTGCCTTCTATCTTTCTCTTGCCCTCTCTCTCTCCCCTCTCTTTCTCTTGCCTTCTATCTTTCTCTCTTTCTCTTGCCCTCGCTCTTTCTCCCTCTTTCTCTTGCATTCTATCTTTCTCTCTCTCTCTTTCTCTTGCATTCTATCTTTCTCTCTCTTTCTCTTGCCCTCCCTCTTTCTCCCTCTTTCTCTTGCCTGCTCTTTTTCTCCCTCTTTCTCTTGACTTCTATCTCTCTCTCTCTCTCTCTCTCTCTCTCCCTCTTCCTCCCTCTCTCCATCATGGCAGTAATAGTACCACTCTCCAGCTCTGGTACAAAAACAGGGATGTTGTTTTTAGCAGAAGGCAAACTTGTTTTCCGTTCTATTTCTGAGCTGCTTTTAGATATTCACAGTTGTAGTCGAGTTTGGAGATGTCAACATTGACGGATGAAGTTTTTCCTTTTTTTGTATCAGAAGTACTGTACTGTAGTAGTAGTAGTAGTAGTAGTACAGTGCTGTATGTAATAACTGTCATTGATAGAGTAACAGTAATAACATGGATAGATGCAGTGATGTATTGATTGTTCTGATAGTACTGCAGTTGGCCCAGTCGTTAGAGCTGTGCCCACCAACCTGAAGCTTCGTGGTTCAATCCTAGCTCTGACCTGTGCATGCTGCTGTTGTGTCCTTGGGCAACACACTTTACCCATCTTGGTTATGTATGAAAGCCTTGCCAAGCTTGTTAAGTAAATCATAACTAAGTATTGTTTGTAATATTTGTATTATTCAAAGTTCAAAGTCAGCTTTATTGTCAAAAATCATATGTACAGGTTGCACACACAGGATTTGAAATTGCCCACAGTGAACATTAAACATCTTATAAAAATGAAAACATAGTGCCTAAAACATAACATATACACATAGCAAAAAGTACAGTAAACTTGTATATAATACAAATAGGTTAAAACTCACCTCGCTCGTAATATTAATGCTAAAACTACTATTAATACGTATTTAAAGTATCAATTCTGGAAAAACAAAAACACATACTGAATAGTTTTGAAATAGTTTTGATATCTTAAATTGGCTTCTGTGGTGTCATTTGATAAGTTCAAGAAAATTGTAAACAGTGCTGTGACTGAGACATATATTTTTCTTGAAAAATGCAAATGGTTTTATAATGTGAAATTTTGTGATTTTGTATCAATTGTCTCTCTTGAAATTGAGATTCTGAGTCTCAGTGGGACCTCCTGGTTAAATAAAGATAAAATTAAAAAAAAGAAAGATCCAAACTAGAATTAAAGCACAATATTAATGATATTGCAGCTATTTTCTGTTGTAACAGTTTTAGTAGTAGTAGTAGTAGTAGTAGTAGTAGTAGTAGTAGTAGTAGCAGTAGTAGTAGTAGTGGTAGTAGTAGTAGTAGTAGTGGTAGTAGCAGTAGCAGTAGTAATAGCAGTAGTAGTAGCAGCAGTAGCAGTAACAGTAGTAATAGCAGTAGTAGTAGCAGTAGCAGCAGTAGTAGTAGTAATAGTAGTAGTGGTAATAGCAGTAGCAGCAGTAGTAATAGTAGTAGTAGCAGTAGTAGTAGTAGTAGTAGTAATAGTAGTCGCAGTAGCAGTAGTAGTAATAGTAGTCGCAGTAGCAGTAGTAGTAATAGTAGCAGTAGCAGTAGTAGTAGTAATAGTAGTAGCAGTAGTAGTAGTAATAGTAGTAGCAGTAGCAGTAGTAGTAATAGTAGTAGCAGTAGCAGTAGTAGTAATAGTAGTAGCAGTAGCAGTAGTAGTAATAGTAGTAGCAGTAGCAGTAGTAGTAATAGTAGTAGCAGTAGCAGTAGTAGTAATAGTAGTAGCAGTAGCAGTAGTAGTAGTAATAGTAGTAGCAGTAGCAGTAGTAGTAATAGTAGTAGCAGTAGCAGTAGTAGTAATAGTAGTAGCAGTAGCAGTAGTAGTCGTCATATTAATCAGCAGTTTTGGACAATATTAAACATAGGACCAAACTGAGTCCACATAGAACTAAACTGAGTAGGAGTAGTTATAGTAGTAGTAGCAGTAGCAGTAGTAGTAGTAATAGTAGTAGTAGTGGTAGTAACAGCAGCAGCTACGTATTTTGTGTTGAAAATTACAATCATAATCAAGTATTTGTTGCAATAACAGCAGTAGCTAAACATTACTTTTAGATAATTATCAATAAAACATGGCTAACTCTTTATTTTGTAGTAATTGTTGGTGTCTTTTTGGATCCCGTGTTTCTCCAGGATGCTCGGTGTGTGGGTGCTTGGAGAATTCCATTCCCAATTGGCGATTCACTCCACTGCCCCATCTGCCCTTTGAAGCTCATTTCTCTGTTTGAGGCCAGAACAAGCCCAAACACATGAGCAGGCACACGGCGTACACACTGCGTACACACGGCGTACACAGAGCTCATTTCACTGTGTGTGACTTTGGTATTACTGCAGTGACAGAAATAACCATGTTGTTCATTAAAATCCCATTATGTTATGTTTATGGGGGAACCTGTTTTGTTAACAAGTGCAGGTAATGGGGCTGTTGTGGCTGTGAGGGAAGAGCGGAGCTGTATTTGTTTGATAGGCGGTCTTCAACTGCAACTGGAGGAGGTAGTAGTAATAGAAGTAGTAGTAGTAGTAGTAGTAGTTAGTAGTAATAGAAATAGTAGTAGTAGTAGTAATAGAAATAGTAGTAGTAGTAATAGAAGTAATAGTAGTAGTAGTAGTAGTAACAGAAGTAGTAGTAGTAGTATTAGAAGTAGTAGTAGGAAAAGAAGTAGTAGTAGGGGTAATAATAATAGAAGTCGTAGTAGTAATAGTGGTAATAATAATAGAAGTAGTAGTAGTAATAATGGTACTAATAATAGAAGTAGTAGTAGTGGTAATAATAATAGAAGTAGAAGTAGTAGTGGTAATAATAGAAGTAGTAGTAATAGCAGTAATAGAAGTGGGCTAGTGGGAGTAGTAGTAGTATTAGTAGTGGTGTTGGAAGAAGCAGTAGAAGAAGTACCGGTAGTAGTAATGGTGGTAATAGTAGTAGTAGTAGTAGTAGTAGTACAGTTATATAGCGTACTACAGTATGCACAATTGAGGTACAGCAGGCATCTTACCTAAGGACACAGTTATTGATAAAGGCTTCTGGATAATTAGTAGAAATGTCAATTCATGGGTACAGGTCCATTAATTGTCATAGTATCAGTTAGTAGTTGTAGTTGGCTAGTAAGTAATTGTATTTTTGAACAATAAAACCACGTGTTTTTGAATTTGAATAGATTTAAGTTAGATCTTTTAATGTCAAAATGTGGAACATTCTCAAGAGGAGGAGTTCAAGTATCTCAGGGTCTTGTTCACGAGTCAGGGGAGGATGGAGCTTGAGATTGACAGGCAGTGATGTGGTCGCTGTACCGGATCGTTGTGGTGAAGAGGGAGCTGAGCCATAAGGCAAAGCTCTCGATTTACCGTCAATCTACGTTGCTCCCCTCACCTATGGTCATGAGCTCTGGGTAATGACTGAAAGGATAAGATCGCGGACACAAGCGGCCGAAATGAGTTTCCTCCACAGAGTAGCTGGGCGCTCCCTTAGGGATAGGGTGAGGAGCTCAGTCACACGGGAAAGGCTCGGAGTAGAGCCGCTGCTCCTCCACGTCGAGGGGAGCAGCTGAGGTGGCTCGGGCATCTGTTCCGGATGCCTCCTGGACGCATCCCTTGGGAGGTGTTCCGGGCATGTCCCACCGGGAGGAAGCTCCAAGGAAGACCCAGGACACGCTGGAGGGACTATGTCTCCCGGCTGGCCTGGGAATGCCTTGGGGGGAGGAGCTGGAGGAGTCTGGGAGTCCCTGCTTAGACTGTTGCCCCCGCGACCCGGCCCCGGATAAGCGGAAGAAAATGAATGGAACATTCTGAGAAGAGCGTAGAAGGTGACGGCCCCAATGCACCTTTGAATATTAAAAATAATTACAATAAATAAATAGAAAAGGATATTTAGTTGGACAATATGGTACTTCAAAACTTGTAGCCTTTTATATATTTTGACCTTCAGGACACTCAAAGGACTTTTACATCAAGGAACCGCTGACCATCCACACACATTAACGGTACACACCAGTTTACTCACTGGACGCTTGGGTGGGTTAAGTGTCTTGCTCAAGGACACAATGACAGCATTCATCTGTGGAAGCTGGAATCACACCACCAACCTGTGGGTCAGTGGATCTGACCGCTCACCAATGATGGAACCTGAACCTTTGGATCAGTGGACAGACGCTTTTCCAACTGACCCTACCAACCATTTGCAATTTGCGAATTGTGTCCATTCAAATTTCTGTTCAACCTTACTTTAGTTTTTCACTCCAATACTCCAAATCTCCTCTTGTCATCTGGCTTTCCCCCCTTGTTTATTCTAGTGGTTGCGCATTAGCTGAATCTTACTTGTTTTTCTTGTTTTTCTCATCTTGAGGTATTCTGTTTTCCCTGCAAACTCGTATTGAAATGCATGTACTGTAATCGCCCTTGAGGTTGTGTGCGTGTGTGTGTGTTGTGTCTAAAAGGGATGAAACCGACTCTGATCTTATCCAGCTTAAGACAAATACATTGTTCGCGCCTGCAGACATCGTCATGGAAACAGGCCCGTCTCCCTGGGTACCACAGAGCGGGCCAAATTCAACTACAGCGAGGCGAGCGATGGGAGGAAGATAAGAGAGGAGAGAGAAGAGAGAGTGAGAAGAGAGAGAGAGAGAGAGACAGAGAGGAGAAATAGAGAGGGAGAGAGTGAGGGGGAGAGAGATAGAGGGAGAGAGAGAGGAGAGAGAGAGATAGCGGGAGAAGAGAGAGAGAGAAGAGGGTGGCATATGAAAAAGACTGGATCAAACAATGCTTCATGTTTAACAAAAAGTGGCAACAATAATAGTAGTAGTAGTAGTAGTAGTAATTTTATACTACTAGACAATTTTAGTCATAGCAGCAGTACTAGCAGCAGCAGTAGTAGTAGTCCGTAGTAGTAGTAGTCATATTAATTAGCAGTATTAGACAATAATTATAATAGGACCAAACAGTGTCCACATAGAACTAAACTGAGAGTAGCAATAGTAGTATTAGTATTAGTAGTTGTAGTAGTATTACAAGTAGTAGTTGTAGTAGTAGTTGTATTAATCATTAATATTAGACTACAGTGAACCCTCGCTGTATCGCGGTTCACTCTTCGCGGCCTCGCTGTTTCGCGGATTTTTTTTTCCAATTTTTTTTTTTTTTTTTTCACATTTTTTTTATAGTGTAACTTTTTTTACAGTGTAACATTCTGTCCTGCGCCCTGATTAGCTAAGAGACTAGACCAGGACTAAACCAGGTCTAAAGCAGGTCTAAACCAGGACTAAACCAGGTCTAGACCAGGGATGGTAGGGACAGAGTCTCAGATGTCCTTCACGAGAGCGCCTGGGTGACAGGAGGTGTGGCCTTTGTTTACTTGCACGAGCCATGGAAGAGAGTGCGAGCCGGACCATGGAAGAGCCAAGAATCAACATGGAGCGTCCGGGGGAGGCGCAGCGGGGGGAGGACACTCGCGCGCACAGAGGAGACAGTGGCTCTTCCCCGTGAGAGGACGAGAGGACGAACCCGACCCCGTCCTAGAGAGCTGTGGAGTATTGGCGACGCATTGATAGCGGTCTGATTTTGGAGCCGGGGTGAAATGCAACCAACTCTTGTGAGCGCAGGTTGGTCTTACCTGGTCTTGTGGTGCTCAGAGGCGTCTGTTAGCGGTTTGGCACTGTTAGCAGTGGCTTGAGTCTTGCCCAAAATGATATCCAGGTCGCTTTCCACTCGACTTTCGCACATGGCATGGATATGTGGTACCAAAACAAACACACGTGTCAGCGCGCACGTGTCCGCGCACACGTGCCCGCGTGTCACGTGCCCCCGCCCCACTATTAATATATTTTAATGAAAATCTACAAAAGTTTGAGTGTTTAAACAAGAGAAAAATGTGAGAAAATGTTAATACCAGTCTCAGAAAGGTGTATAATGTGTCTGGTGAAGCGTTTTCAGCCTTAAAACATGTAGAATAATTGTAAAATATAAAATTGTCCTACTTCGCGGATTTCACTTATTGCGGGCTATTTCTGGAACCTAACCCCCGCGATAAACGAGGGTTCACTGTATATTAGTCATGGCAGTAGTAGTAGTAGTAGTAATAGTCATATTAGTATTAGACAATATTTTTAATAGGACCAAACTGTGTCCACATAGAACTAAGAGAGTAGTAATAGTAGTATTAGTAGTATTAAAAGTAGTAGTTGTAGCAGTATTAGTATTAGTAGTAGTAGAAGTAATAGTAGTTGTATTAATCATTACTATTAGACAATATTAGCAGTAGTAGTAGTAGTAGTAGTAGGTAATAGTCCACAGCAGTAGTAGAAATAGTAGTCATATTCATCAGTAGTATTAGACAATATTAATCATCGAACTAACTGAGAGTAGCAATAGTAGTTGTAGTAGTATTAGAAATAGTATTTGTTTTAGTAGTCATATTAATCATTAATATTAGACAATATTAGTCATAGCTGTAGTAGTATTTGTAATAGCATTAGACAATATACTGTAAGTTGTAGTAATATTAAACAGTATTAATCATAGCAGCAGTAGTAACAATTGTAGTAGCAGAGGTACTGTAGACAACATTTTGGTATTACTAGCCAAATGTAGTTTTTGCTTTTATATTAGCAGTTACATGCAGTAATCAGCAGTATTATTATTATTACAGTAGCATCCACAGTCACAATCCTTATACTGCTCCTTCCCACTTTAAGTTGAAATTAAAACCATCTTTTCCATTCAATCTTTTGGTTTCTCGGGGCTCCACAGATTGGTCTTAACTCAGCCGGAGCGAGCGGAGCGATGAGCGTCCGATAACAGAGACACAAAGGGAGAGACATGAAAAAGACTGCACATAATAGCACAACCAGCCCGGCCTTTTGTTTCCTGTTAGAATAGAATTAGCTTCATTAGCCTCTCGCGCGCTGTTTCGCCGCGTAGCAATCGTGTCTCAAATTATGTTATTGTGGTGTAGATTCAATTAGGATCTGGATAATGATATGACTAAAACTATTGTCATTTGGCTTGGCTGAATCGATACTTTGCTGCGATATCGTGCCGGGGGTGTATTTCTGTGTGTCGCCATGGTGACACAATGCACAAATTAGCAAAAAGTAGCAAAAACGGTTTTAAGATTGTCTGAAAACTGAAGAAAAAAAAACCAAAAAAACAAAATGGATTTAAACGGCACATTTTTAGAATTCTGTTGTCATTATGAGCGTTCATGGCCCTGTTTAAGTGTTTTATTTTGAACAAAAAACTAACTAACTGAAAAACTTGGTTAATTCTAGCTAGCTTGTGACGATAATGTTATGCGTGAGAGACTTGCTTAAGCGCACAAATGAGCACAAATCAATGAGTTTGTACCACATTTTAATTTGATAATTTGGTTTTACATGTCAGCCCAAAAATCAGCCATCGGCAGTCTTTTTCAATTCTTAATATTTCACACACACAAAAAAAATCTTGAATTATAAACCCAGAAAATATGATATTTACATAATTAAAGGTGCATTGTGTAACTTTTCGTCTTTGTTTCTATGGAGATGTCACTGCTCTGCCTGTAATGTTTCACAGTACAGACGCTCCTCAACTTACGAACGAGTTACGTTTCGGACACCCGTTCGTTAGTTGAATTTGTTCGTAAGTCTTTATTATATGTTTAAGGCTTGTATAAGTTATCTATATGGATTTGTACTGCATTTAAATAACACTAATATCACTAATAACACAATAACACTAATAAATAACACTAAATAATACTAATATGCTTTTTAAAAATATGGAAAACTGATGAGATAAAAAGAAGAGAGGGACACAGAGGCAAACACAGTCAGCTGAGAGAGAGAGAGAGCGTGCGTGTGTGAATGTATGTGTGAGACTGTTTGTGTGTATTTACCTCCTATTTTCCTTGAGCTCTTGGGGAAAGATTTGCCCTCTTCTTAAAACGTGCAACAGCCATGGCTGGCAGAAAAGGTTTCTTCCGCAGCACTTTCTCCTGCCTTAGCCTTAACCTCTTAACCTCTAACCTCCTTAACGCTGCGGACGGCCCGTGCACGGTCCCGTTCATTGTTTTTTTTTCTTTCCGTATGAAACCACACATTCCCGATCGTGTACCATGACAATCTACACATCAAATGAAACCTTACAGTCTCATCTTTTTGACTATGTAATTCATTTCCCGGCACAACAGTCAGTCCCCGAGCACATGGGGCTTTTATACGGAAAAGCACAAAACGAGGTTTGTTACTTTGCTTACCTTTGAAGGCTCTGTACAGGTCAGACATCTGTATTTCACGATAAGCTTGGCCTCAATCTGTCCGTAAGGATCCAGCGAATAAAATCCAGTAAAACAATTTAGTCCAAAACACGTGTTAGATCCAATACGACAGCGAAAGTCTTCCCAACTTACATAAGCGCCGGTGTTTTTTTTCCACTTCTTTAGCCTAAATCAAGCAAAATATATCTTTCCTCACTAAAACCGCGCTTGCAGCAGCTAAACACAAGGGTAAACTTCAGATTGACAGTTAGATTGGCCATAAAGGAGCTGGGCTGGTCTAGAGCTGTAATAGTCCAATCAAGTGTGGCGCACCGCTAAATATCAACTAAGAGTTCCGCCCTTGCTGAGTCAACAAGTTAGGTTACACAGGATGATTGACAGTTCAGGCGAACAGCCAATGAGCAGCTGAACAGGGAGACATATAGTTTGTTAGGCCTTTCACAACAAGTTCCACGTGAAGCAGCTGCGTAACGTGAAGCTGCGGTCCGTGCGTAAACTGCGTAATTTACGCACAGTTTTGTGCCTTTGCTGTTGATTTGAGTTTCCTTGATTGAAAATATGGCTAAAAGGACTGGAAAGAGAAAATATTTAAGTTTGGAGGCTGCAGATTTCAGCTCTGGAGGAGTCGGAGGTAGAGAATCAGGAAACAGATATGGACTGTGTGGAGGCGTTGTTTATGAAGGATGTCCTTCTGGATGTGTAAGTATCATTTTATTATTATGTATTTGATTTAGTATTTGAATAAAAAGAAAACAATAAATATTAGATTTTTTTTCTGCATTTAGATCACTTTTTGTAAAATAGACCTACTATTATTTATTGGGTGTTTAGATAAAATAAATAAGAAAATAAATAAGAATAGATTTTAGTTTTTAGATTTAGATTTTTGTCTTAGATAGTTTTTGTTTTGTCTTTATTGTATTTTGTACACTGTGTTTTTGCACTACTTGGCCAGAGAGAAACAAAATTTCGATTCACTGTATGTTGAACACATATGGGAGAATTGACAATAAAGCTGACTTTGATCTTTGAAAATAACATTTTAGAAAGCATATTTTGAGCTTTGAGCTTTCCTGTTATATTTTTGTGTTTTTCTTACTAGTGTCATCACTGTGTACCAATAAAGCCCAACTGATCAGAAAATAATTATGTATAGTGAAAAATAAAGCATGTACTGCATTTCTTCTGCAGATAAGGAGCCCTACCACGACCGGAGCAACAAAGAACGGATGGGCAGCAGTGGTGACCGCACAAATGGCAGGCTGAAGTGTAGAAGATGTCAGTCAAAGACAGCTGTAAAATGTTCTACCTGTGACACTGCACTCTGCTTTATTCAAACAAGGGACTGCTACAGTCAGTGGAACACTGACACCAGCCACCAGACTCTTAGTGTGTAAAATACCTGTAAATATGTGTGTAACGTTTAGTGTCCATGGCTTTTTGAAAATGTATACAGTGTGCAGTGTTATAGAATTTTTCAATACATATTTTCATTTTCAACACTTGTTTGGTCTATTTTTGATTGAAAAAACACTTTTTTATAGAATGTAATTCTCAGGGACATAATATAGTGACCTTGTGTGCAGAAATGGATTCCTCTAGTTGTAAGCTTTCAGTAGAGCCCTCAATGATGTCTGTAGGTTGAATGAGTCAAAAGTTATTAAAAGTTTTCTAAATGTTTCCAATTTGGATAGGTTTGGATAAAAGCATGATCCCTGTATAAAACGCCTGGACAAAGTATAACATAAAGTGGAGTAAAAAGTTTATTTTTACAGCTATTGATTCGAAATTTATTGATTTATTGATTTGAAATTTGAGTGGTCAACAACTTATTGTATTGAAAGACAGTGTACTCTAGGCCTCAGCTATGAAAAGCAGCTATAGACACCTTTTGTATTTACAAAAAAATTAGGCGAGGATATTAAAAAAAACAAAAACACTTTTTTTTTGGTGTTCCAAGGTGTGTAACTTTTTTCCAATCACATTTGGAGTGAATGTAAATGCTGAGGGTAAAACTAGAGAATGTTCCCTTTACACAGAGACCAAACATTTGTATATAATCCATATACTTCAATAACAGGTATGATTTTAATTTGGAGAGGTCTTTTTAGGGACAATTGCTCAAAAAAGGCCCTCCACTGTAAGGGGTTAAGGTCATTAAAAAGCGATATGGCCTTCTCACTGATCAGCATAAGGCTCAAAGCAACACGCCGCTGCTGCTGATTTTCGAGCCAAATACCAAGAAGTTTCTCCATCTCTTCCATGAGTTTCCCTCTCTTCTTGCTTATGATGGTGGATTGCATACCAGCTGCACTTTTCACATGCTCCATAATGCGGTCCTTTTGTTTATATATCGTACCAATTGTCGAACGGTTCACGTTGTACGCGTGTGCCACATTCACCATCTTCTCACCAGCATCAAGTTTCTTTATTATCGCCACCTTCTTTTCAAATGAGATGGCTTGCCGCTTTTTCACAGAAGCTTCACTAGAAGCTTTTCGCTTTTCACCAACCATATTGGATTACTGTACGCATGCAAGAAAAACAACAAAGTTCATAACACCGCACCGTAGTAACACCGTAGTACGCCCACTCAGTTGAAGTTCTGAACACTGGGCGTGACGCTTGGGGGATGCTGCGCAGCGCCCTGCCTGTGCATCAGCGGCGGAAATACGCACTACGTACTGTACCCGGAAGTCGGAATAGGCGCTAAATACAAAAACTCAAACATTTAACTTTTTTTTTTTAAATTTTTGACCCTGTTCGTAACTCTGAATGTTCGTAAATTGAATGTTCGTATGTCGAGGAGCGTCTGTATGAGATTAAACAGCTCTACCTTACGTTTATTCAATTACAGCTGGTTTTATAGCTCAAAAACTCCTAGAAAAACAGGTATTCTCCATGAAGATAGAAAGGTTTAATGCCATACTGCGGAACATTCCTGACAAAGCAATAACATCTCCATGGAGAAAAGCATTTGACGGACCCTCCAGTAGGAAAGTTACACAATGCACCTTTATATAAACCTATAGTCAACCTTACCCCTATAGCGACATGACGCTCCACCACATCGCATATTCTCCCACGTTCAAATTTCCGCTTTCCTCTCACCGCTTTGTCAGATGCAGCTGTCAGATTTTTCAGCCGCGCTATTTCATTTTGGGGGAAGTGATGCTTTCAATTTGACAAAGCAAAAAAAAAAAAAACTGCCACCCACCCACCACCTCCACTGACACAGGCAAGTCATATATCATTTGTACCAGACAGTAATATCCTCCTCACACAGCATTGCTCCCTTGGTTGAGATGTGATGGCCCCAATCGCTTTGAAAAGTCGCTGTACATCACAAATCCAACTGGTGTTCATAGATAGCATTTAGTGAACTTATGTATTTTGCATATAACTATATATAGAGAGTATGGTATATATAGTGATGGGAAGATTACCTTGAAAATGTGTTTAGTTACAGAATTAAAATGTGTTTTGTAATGTATTCCGATCCATGGTCCAATCAGAGTAGTGTATTCTGAATGTATAAAATATTTTTACATCAAGTTGTATTTAAATGATAGAGTAAAGACGCAATATACAGCTCTGGAAAAAATAGGAGACCACTACAAAATCATCAGTTTTTCTGATTTTACTACTTATAGGTATGTGTTTGGGCAAAAGGAACATTTTTGTTTGAGTCCATAAACTACTGACAACATTTCCCCCAAATCCAAATAAAAATATGATTTAGAGCATTTATTTGCAGGAAATGACAAATGGTCAAAATAACAAAAAAGATACATGTTTTCAGACCTCAAACAATGCAAAGAAACAAGATCAAATTCATTTTAAAACAACAGAATTCTAATGTTTACACTTAGGAAGAGTTCAGAAATCTATATTTGGTGCAATAACCCTTATTTTTAATCACAGCTTTCATACGTCTTGGCATGTTCTCCACAAGTCTTTCACATTGTTCTTGGGTGACTTTATTCCACTCCTGGTGCAAGAACTGAAGTAGCTCAGCTTTGTGTTTGTGTTGGAATTCAACAGACGCTGGAATGGAATGGCTGTAATACATGTAGAGATGCTGATTTCAGAAAAAAATGCAGCGGTCTCTTATTTTTTTCCAGAGCTGTAAATAATTTAAATAATTTCCCTTGTGGATCAATAAAGTTTCTCTAAGTCTAATATAGTATTAAAGTGTGTTTGACAGGTTTCTAATTTTGACTTAATTTGATGGGATAATACCTGCTGTAAATATAAATTATAGTTTTACACTGATCAAGAGGCAATTTGTGAAGAAAAGTTGAAAAATATTTAGAAACTTACAGGAAATTTTAGAGAATTCCATATTGATCATGTCAGACTGGGAGAATTCTATCCAAAGGTTTGACAGAATTTACACAAAAGAAACTATTTTTTTTTCAGATATTTTAAAGATTAATTCAACAAAATAAAGGTGTTTTCTTATCGTTTTATTTGTCAGATATTAATGTCTGTGTATAATAGACTTATATAATATGGCTGGTAACAGTTGTGGAATTCCCTACTGTGATGTCGATTTCCAACCAGGAAGTGAAATTAAAAACCTGAAAAAAAATACTTTTTACAGTCCAGATCTAAAATGTAGTGAAGTGGAAAGTACAGACACCTGCTCTCAAATGTAGTGAAGTAAAAGTAAAAAGTATTCACTGTATAACTTAAGTAAAGTACAAATACCTACCTTGTATGGTAGTTTTTTTTTAACTTTTGTACTTCGTTATCTTCCACCAAATTCCTGAATATCACCAAATTAAAAAGTAACTGTACCTGAATACAGATACTCAACATGTGTACTGTGTGTCATTTGGCAAGACACTTCACCCATTATTCCTATGAGAATGAGTAAGTATCTTATATTATGGCAAAAATGTATGGATTTGAATGTAATTTTATTTACTTTTCAGATTTTAGAATTTTACTTTCTACCAGATAATAATTGATACAAAATCTATCTATATTATCTTTTATCTACTCATTTGAGCAATTAGCGAAACTGCAAAAAATCATATTAACAGGACAAAATTTGAGTTTTCCTGAACAGTTTTAGTGTCTGTAACGAACAGGCCGTTCGTTACTGAATGAGTATCCACACATGCACTTTCATAGACTTTGCACTTTATATATATTTACATTGCACCTTTAGAGCACGGAGCACTTACAAGATATGCTAATTTGCACATATAAGATTGCACACATTTGTATTGTTTTAAAGTATTTATTGAAAACATTTTTAGCGTTTGTCACGGAGTCCGGTCGGGCGGGTGCTTCCGGTGATGGTGGCCGCCGGTCTATGGAGACAAACAACAACAATCAATGTGCAATATGTGCCACTTTTTAAATTAGTTGTGTCTTGTGTGTGTTTACGTGTGTGGGATGTGGATATTTTAAAGTGTGAAAGTGGTATGCGTGGGTTGAGTTGTGGTTTTACTTACCTGTGTCTCATGTCCAGGTGTCTGGCCAAAAGATTCCCCGGGGGACCAGACACCATTTAAGAGTTCCGGGCCAGCTCAAGGCAGCGGACATCGGGGGGAGGAAATGCCACCTATTTTAATTGGGTTTATTCATTTTATACTTTATTAGGTGTTTGGTTTCTAAGAGTTTATTTTTGTATGTGGGTTTTATATGGTTTATTTGATGATGGGTATTTTATTGGAGGATTTTAACTTAGTTTTAAACAGCTAATGTTAATTATACACCCCTTGGAGTTTTTATGGTTTTACCCAGCAGTATTTAAGCCACCTGTATCCTATCATTGATTGCTCTGCTGCTGGAGAAGAACCACGCTCCTATCCTCCTTGCACCTTAATTTATTTTGCACTGCACTTTGCACGTGAGCACTTTATATTTTTTGTGCAAACTAAAAAAAAAACATTAAAAACTGTGGACCACGTCAACCCTGCCTCCAGTATCTGTTTGTGGAACTCACTGCAATCCAGCCGCTCTACCCATCTTGGTCACAGTGTCATTTTGAGCTTTTTCAGAACAGATATAAGACCTCATGATAATTTAAAGAAAGTACAGGAATTAAAGCAGGAAAAATCACACATGCACTCACAAGAGCAGTGTTTCACACAGTATTTTTACTACCAAATGAAAAATTAATTGTACCTGAATACAGTTACTTCAAATTTGTACTCTTCACCCATCTATTACATTTTCTAGCAATACTGTAAATCCTACATTACTGCAAAAATGTATGGATTTGAATGTAATTAAATTTATTTTTGGAATCAGACACTAATTTAAACTAAAACTAATACTGAAACTAGATACTCATTTAAGCAATTAGTGAAACTGCAAAAAAAAAAAAAAATCATATTAACAGGACAAAAGTTTTCCTGATAAGTTTTAGTGCCATGTTGTGGTTTTTCCGAATGGATACAAGACTTCATGCACGGATTGAAGGAAAAATCACACACGCACTCACCACAAGAGCAGTGATTCATACAGTATTTTTACCACCAAATGAAAAAGTAACTGTACCTGAATACAGTTACTCAAAATTTATATTCTCGGTACATGTATTCACTCCCCAACACTGCGTATAGTCTATGCATACATTACCATACATTGACATAGCATGCAGGCATCTATCTATACAGCGAAGGGTCTTGCCTGGTTAATCCACCTGTAGTTTATTAAGTAAGGGTGCCTTTAAGCGTCAAAAGAGATAGCGAAAATGCACGGTTAGCTGAAATGCAAGGAAGAGGAATTG
The DNA here is from genome assembly GCA_036785185.1 of Paratrypauchen microcephalus. NCBI lineage: Eukaryota > Metazoa > Chordata > Actinopteri > Gobiiformes > Gobiidae > Paratrypauchen > Paratrypauchen microcephalus. The sequence goes on along the minus strand of JAVJIX010000049.1, from coordinate 5,386,181 downwards.
AAGAGGGGTGCTATCTACAGAATGACAGGGCGGCCATGATTGAGGCTTGCCATCGTGGGATTTAGATACACAAGCGTTTTTTTCATCTGTGAAGCTTGGAAATTGCCAATAACTGAAATGCAAAATTATATATGTCGTATTTTTCATTTTGTTCATCGGGTTAACTCATTTCTCATGTTTGAATTGGAGTAACAGGCCAGTAGTGTTGAATGAAGTCAGTGGATGATTACAGTAGTATTGGATCTTTGCTTTGGCATTGGACACTGGCAAGACACATCACCCGTAATTCCTATATGAGATTGGTTTATTGAGTTAACTCTCCACCACGTTTTAACATTACTGCAAAACTGTATGGATTTTCATTTATTTACTTTACTTTGTGATTTTCAAAAGGAAATTAGCGATACTGTGAAAAAAAATCATATTAACGGGACAAAATTTGAGCTTTCCTGAACAATTTTAGTATGATTTTGAGCTTTCTCTTTATGTTGCCAGATAAGACTTCATGGTAACATAAAGAAAGTGTTGTTATTTTGTTTTGAAAATTACATTCTATTACTTAAAGGGCCCAAATTACAATATTTTCTGCTTTATATTGTTGATCTAATGTTGTTTCCTCATCAAAAACATACCTGGAGTTGAGATTTGTTTCATTCACGCATGTTTAACGCACAAACCCTGCGTATTTAGGCTGAGTTTTGTTATTTAACTTAACAAATACAAGCTCTGAAGACGTAGAGACTAATAAACCAGGATTACTCAGACATGTGGGAATGAAACAAAACACAACTCTAAGTATGTTTTTGAGGCGGTAACAACATTATAGCGTGGTTTAAAGCTCACAAGAATACATTTTGTGCAATACAATACATGTTTCTTCTTCATTCTTATTGGTATCGAGTATTGAGCCAATTCTTTAGGAGCAAAATCAAGTTTGAAATTTTAGTATTAAGATAAGACTTTATTGATCTCACACAGGAGAAATTTACTTGCCACAGTAGCTCCAGGACAGTTTGAAAAACAATAAAGAAAAGTGCATGCAGGCAAGAATGGAATAAAGTAAGTAATAATAATAAAAAAAAGTAATAATAATAATAATAATACAAACATTAACATGGAGAGCATGGAAAAAGGATATTGCACGTCTGGCCTGTATAGTAGAATTATACAGTCTGATGGCGGTATTGTGACAACACTTACACTGTGATAACTGTCAACGATTAGAATATCTTAGCATAAGTCTTATTATAGGCCAAATACAAACTACTTTTGCAAATTAACAGAAAAACGACTAGAGGTGTTAGGTTGGTAATTGGAAGAGAACCTCCTTATTAAAAGTGTCTATCAACATTTCTATTACACAAACCAAATTAAACCTTAATTCTCATTCACTGGTTTCAGGCGAATGATTCCTTGCTGATTTGAAAGATTTTGTGAGAACCTATCCCAATTTGAAAGATAATATTTTGATTTTAATTTCTTAATTGCTGTCAAGGAGGAGCTTTTTATTTGCTTCAAACCTGACATAAAAATCAAAACCAGCATTCTACAAATTGACAGTCAAAATTACTCTTCATTTATTCAGATTTAATGGCTTGCATTATAACTTTAATTTAGGGCCTGTTTACACGAGAACGTTTACAGGTAAAAACGGCAAAATATTTTATCAGAAGTGCCTTTCGTTTAGACGATGACGGCGTTTTGGGGGCTTGAAAATGCAAAAAACTGAACCCACCCTCCAAATTTGAATAGCGTTTTCATCTACACTGCCCGAGACGCAAAACTTTGGTCAAATCTGCTGACGTCCCGTACGTGTTTACGTCACATCAGTCCATATATCAGTGTACTTTGTTTGGCAGGACTCCCAGTTCGCACCTTGTTGCACCTTCGTTGCTTTGTAGTCTAACGTGGTCTGAAGCAATAGTTGAACTTCTCCGTCTGGCCACACATTTTTTTTTTTTTTGCTACCAGTAGCCGTGTTTTGTTTTGCTTTTCGCGGCGCAGATGAGAAGAAGGAAGATTCTACACATGCACGCGGACATAGTGATAATGTATCACAGCGCCACCTAGCTGCCTGGCATGCATACCCAATCGAATTCCACACACTTTTGAGTCACCGTATGCACGCAGATTTCCTCCCGAAAATGCTTGTCTAAACACGGAATAAAAAGTGAAGACGCGCCACTTTTGCGTCTTCTGTTCAGACCGTCATCATATAAACGTAGCCTTAACCAGGGCCCATATTATGCTATTTCTAACATGTTTTGAACCTCACAAGAGTAATTTTTGCGTAATAGGGGCTTTAAACTTTTTGCATTTGTAACATCTGAAATTTTGAGAAGATTATATTTTCAAACGCATTATTAGCCTGCCAATATTTCACGTTGTATGTATCTATTCTATTGTCATTTCTTTGCGCTTGGGACTGGTAAAATTTCCCCTATTATCCCCCTTAAAGTCTCGGCTAACACTGTTCATTTCTTTGGCTATTTCAGTACAGCAGCTGTATCTCTCCCCTGTCATTTTCCCCATCCCCTTTTCCATTTTAATTTCCCATTGAGTCCCTCCATCCTCTCCTCACCTCCTCCATCTTTTTTTCTTTCCCCCCCCCCCCATCCCCTCTCTCTATCCATTCCCTTCACTGCTCTTTCTCCCTCCCCCTCCCTCCTTCTTCCTCCCTCTGTCTCTCCATCAGGTGCTGTATAATGCAGGCTCCCCCGATGTGCTCCCTGGCTGCCTCTATCCGCCATTTTGATTCAGTACAGCTGTCCATGATAATGTACTGTTCGCTCAATCACTCTTTCGCTCTTCTCTTGCATCCTTCCTGCCTCTCTCTCTCTCTTTTTCTCTCGTTCTCTTTTTCTCTCCATCTCTCTTCTCACATTTACACATCTGTGCACAGACAGACATGGCAATGGTGATGTGTTTTTCACCCCATACTTGGTATTTGTAAAAGGTTGCACTGAAAAGACTAATTAATCTTTAAGACAGGTGTTTGATGGTTGTTACTTATAGACTAGAACTAAAACAGGACTAAACCTGAACTAGTTTGCAGTACTAAACCAGGACTAGATTATATGACTAGACCAGGACTATCTTATAGAACTAGACCAGAACAAGACCAGGACTAAAGCAATAACCCTTCTCTTTAACCACACTTATATAACGCACGGCTAGACTGTGTTTGAATTAAAACCAAACCAGGATCAAATCAGGATTCAAGATGGATTTAAACAGGATTTCTGACTAAACCAAGACTAAACCTGGACTAGTTTATAGGACTAGACCAGGACTAAACCAGCACTTGATTACAGGATTAAACCAGGACTGAACCAGGACAGGATTACAAGCCTAGACTAGGATTAAAGCAAGACTAAACCCGCACTAGTTTATAGGACTAGACCAGCGCTAAACCAGGATTAAAGCATTAACCTCCCATTAACCTCTGTTAATTAAATCAGAGCTAGACTGTGTTTGACTTAAAACCAAACCAGGACTCAAGATGGATTTAAACAGGATTTGATCTGCACTAAAGCAGGTCTAAACTCATAAGAGACCAATTGGACTAGAGAAGTCCAAGACGAAAGCCAGAACTAATCCAGATATAAAGTATAAGAGAGTATAAAAGTAAAATAAAATTGGGACTAAACCAGGATTAAGACTGCATGTAAACTTGGATTTGAGAAGGACAAAACCAAGACTAAACCAGGACTAAAACTAACCTAAACGAGGGCTAGATTCAAATTTAAAAAGAAATAAACCATTACCAGACTTGGAGTGATCATGGGGGACTAAAGAAATTCTAAACCAGGATTAAGACTACATGTAAACTTGGATTTGAGAAGGACTAAAGCAAGACTAAACCAGGACTAGATTCAAATTTAAAAAGAAATAAACCATTATCAGATTTGGAGTGATCATGGGGGACTAAAGAAATTCTAAACCAGGACTAAGCCAGATCTAAACCAGGATTCAATGATGATCAGAAACTAAACCAAGACTAAACCAGGACTAAAACTAACCTAAACCAGGACTAGATTCAAATTTAAAAAGAAATAAACCATTACTAGACTTGGAGTGATCGTGGGGGACTAAAGAAATTCTAAACCAGGACTAAGCCAGATCTAAACCAGGATTCAATGATGATCTGAAAGAGAAAATGGGGTTTCTTTGATTAGCAGCTGGTCCCTTTGGTAGCACCACACATCAGTTATTCTCTCTCCTTCTCTCTCCATCTCTCTCCTTCTCTCTCCATCTCTTTCCTTATCTCTCCATCTCTCCATAGACGGCTGTATTCATTAGACTGGTTCGTTAATGATAGACTTCAAGGTCCGCTGCCAATCACTGTCGATCACACTGTCGATCTGTTTTATCCCGCAGCCTCCTTCTTTAACATCCAGCTTGTTTATTTTCTTATGCTGGTTATTGCTATAAAGCCATAAAATGTAAACACACGCCTTAGGGTTAGAAACAAGCTGTAGTCTGTTAACTTCAAAGCCCTTATCTCTAACCGTTGATATCTTTTTTCTGGTTTGAATGTTTTTTTGATGAACGTAGACTATAAAGGGAAAAAAGTTTGTCCAATATTGCATGCTTGGATCGTGATTGGAAAACAAAGAAACAAAGAAACAAAACTGGCAGAAGTATGTAGAAATGTGAAGTTAAAGGTGTAATACGCGGCTGTCCTAGTGAGGGTTCGCCAGCTGCTTGAAGATGTCTTTGTTTTGCCTGGAATTTTCTACAACGTGGCATTAAATTTATCCATTTCCAAAGAAGCAAGCAAGTGACGCTACAAGTTACAGGTCAGATCTGTGGAGAGGCAACTATGCTGAGAATTTTAAGGCTTTTTCGAGCAATAATATAATACCTATAGTAATGACAGATAAAGACAGATACTAAGCCCTGATACTCAATACAGATTCAGATACCACGATGATAATAAAAAACACATGATCAACAAGTGATTTTCAACATTAAATCAAAGTACTTTCTTTTATATTCCCATGTGGTCTTATATCTGTGTACTCCCTCAGTGGTCCATGTTCGTATACTAGTAGGGCTGCAACTAACGATTATTTTAGTAGTCGACTAATCTATAGATCCAGTAACGATTAGTCACGATAAAAAATATTACTAGGATAATGGACACGACACTAACGTTGGTATTTAGTGAGCGCAGTTACGCATGCGTGCTTTAAGCATTCCGTTTCAAAGCGGAATATTGTCAGTATCCAGTTTTTTAAAAAGTTGAAATATTCTGTGAAACAGCGTTTTGTTAAGGGAATACTGCCAAAGCACGAGTAGACTACATTCGGAATGAAAAAGATTGTCCATGACTCGTGAGCAAATTGAGTATGGCCACCATTCCGTTTAGCACTAGTGCTAATATTGGAATTTTCCTCACATGCAGATACAGTGACTGGCGCGAGCTAGCTGCTCGTCACAACGCTTCCGCACTTTTCCGTAACTTTCCTAACTTTTTGCCCTTAAACCGCCCCACTTTTGTAAATATTTTTGTCAACACTGTTCGTTAAGCTTTGGCTGCACTCGACGCTGCATTTTTTCCGCACTTTTGGTGGATTATTTACCTGTCCTCCGTCCTCCGCTCGTCTACACAAAGGATCAGCTGATGGCGCTGCGCAGCGCTATTGTGTTCCCTCGAGACAGGCATGTTATCCCTGACGAGATCCTGCGGACGACACGCCGTGGACGCCGCGCGGGACGTAAACTCCGGGAAAAGAAGAGACGCTGCAGGCCGGTCCTCCCCTCCGTTGTAACGGGGAATGTGCGCTCCCTCACCAACAAGACAGACGAGCTCGCGGCACTCGTTAGATTTCAGAGGGAGTACAGGGACGCTAGCATCATTGTTTTTACGGAAATATGGCTAACACCGCAAATCCCGGACTCTCTCACTGTGGACAACTTTCACCTACTGCGCACAGACAGGACGGAGGAGAGCGGGAAGAAGAAGGGAGGTGGACTAGCGCTGTTTCTGAACGAGAAATGGTGTAAACCTAGAAAACTGTACAGTGAAGGAGCAGATGTGTATCAAAGACATTGAACTGTTCGCTGTCGGCCCTGCGGATTCTTGACACAGACGAGTATTAAGTTCCAAATTAAAATGATACTTAAATAATACGACTAGTCGACAATGAAATTTCATGTCGACAAAATTTTATTGTCGACTAATCGTTGCAGCCCTATATAGTAGTCTATGTGCTTTTATACTTGTTCTGAAACAGCTCAAGATCATTCTAAAGCTTCAGGAAAGGTTCATTTCTGTCCTGTGAATGTGACTTTTTTTAGTATCGATACTTACTCAAATAAGTATGTAGTTTTGATACTAGTTATAGCATTGATTAATCTGATTTTCATTTAGTTACTTTTGACAACCCTAAACATTGTAATTCCCGTGTATTCGCGTGCCTCCGCTTCTGTCCCCTTTGTGCCTGGCTGTTTGTGGCAGTGATGGACAGCGCTCTCCGCAGGATGGAGTGTGACGTGCGGCGTTTATGTCAGAGCCTGTTTACGCTGAACTAATACAGACTCACTCCATTAATCCAGCTACAGTTAACCCTCTGCATCCTGCCCATCTGCTCCATTATGTCGACAACACACAGATACATACTCCGTACATACTAACAAGGGTACGTTTGACAATTAATTTGGACTGCAAGACTTTAATGTATTCAACAAGCTTGTCTGCACATGTCTGCACACTGTCGTTGTCTGTTTTAGTAATCTGATTTTCAAACTCTCTATTCTAGAAACCACTCCAAGTTGCATTGTGTATCTTTTCAGGTAGAGGGTCCGTTAAATGCTGTTATAGTTTCAGATGTTATTGCTTTGTCTGGAATGTTTCACAGTCTGGTACAGTCATACCTCACCTTACGAAAGACCCAACTAACGAATAATCCAAGTTACGAAACGCCTTTACGTAAAATTTTCGTCTCTGAATACGAAAGAAAATTCAAGTTACGAAACGCGAAATCTCAAAAATTCAAATAATGCGCGCTCGGCTTCGCAGCCGCCCGAATCCCCCGAAACGTAAATACACTTGTAGCATCCTGTATTTTGTTCATCTCCATGATCAATCAATCAGGCCTTTTAACATTGCGACTCTACTTACGAAAAAAATCACGTTACGAAACCACTTCTGGAATGAATTAATTTTGTAAGGTGAGGTATGACGGTATTAAATCTTTTTTGCTCATGGAGACCAAACCAGACCAAGTTACAGGTCAGATCTGTGAAGAGGCAACCGCACTCATAGTCAGAATGCCTGTGTTTTTGAGCTTTACGATTTACTAATTGCGTCCATTCAAACTGCAATTTTGATTTGATTATGATTAATCTTGCAATCTGAATATGATGTTTGACTTTTGACCCTTTGAGGCTTCTGTAATTTAAAGACTGGCAGGAAAAGTGCACTACCGAGACGGCCAAAAAACTCATTTTGTCCGAGAGGGGATTTAATGTTCGACTGGCAACCCACTTTTAAACTGTATTATTCACCTGAGCTGCCAGACTACTACTATCAGACTTTTTTGACAAGAAAGTATTTAGAGCTAAAATCATAACAAAAACTAATTTCTTCTTCTTCTTCTTCTTCTTCTTCTTCTTAATAATAATAATAATAATAATTATTATTATTATTATTATTATTATTATTTATTTATTTATGTATTTACTTTTTTTTATTTACTTTTTGTTGTTTAGTTGACACTATTTTCCCCAAACACAGTCAAACAACAGACACTGGATTAGTCGTAAAGCTCACAAATTAATTAATTAATTAATTAATTAATAATTTTTGCCAATATATTTCTTTTCACAATCAGGTTTGTGTTAGGGTTTGGATGAAGGTTAGGTTTAGGAATGTCGCTGAATTTTAATATTTGTTCTAATTACATCTGCTGATTATGAAAAGAACTTCTTCCTTGGAAAATACAGCACACAGCAGTTAGTTAGCTTTGACTGACATGGAACGCATAGCCTTGCCTCCGGACAAAATGCTCAGAATTTAGAGAGCCTCAACTTCTAACTTGTTTGCTTCTTCTGCTACTCTTCAGTTGAATAAGTTAAGTGTCGTACTGTGTATACATCTCCATGGAAACTAAGACTAATACAAATAAAAAACAGTTCTATAACTTCTAAACTGAGCCTGCATTTGGCAATAGAATTATGTTAATTTGCAGTGAAATTGTAATAATTTTCAAATGCGTTCTGACACTTAAAGTTGATTTTTTTGACCCTTGGAAACTATGGTAGCCTGCTTTTTGACCATTTTTCGCTCCTCTAATTGGAAGACTGAACTTTGAACCACCCAAAAATCAGTGTGAAGAAAATTACAGAGATTGCTACATGAAGAAATCGAGTAATTAAAATAGTGCAAATTTGGGTAATTATTTGACCTCTACAGTCAGGAAAACGTCTCAGAAAATTAATAGCTGTTTTATCACCCTTTTAAAAGAATCGTTTAAACTAATTACGTGGGTTTATTCCAGTATTTTTCATTGGAGAAACAGCAGGACCAGAGCCCAGTGTGAAGTTGCTTTTGCAGGATGGTGAGGTTTTAGTTCAATTTTTTATTAAGAACAGCGCCACCAGTGGTCACTCAATTATTCACCTCCCTGGTCACTACACGCTAGCCTGACTCATTTATAGTCATGGGCTTCACAACAAAAAGCAAGCAGCAAGCCTTATTTACTTCTATTGTGAGTTAAGCTCACAAAAATAGCATGTGTTTAATGGCGTATATTGATAAATGTAGATAAAGACTTCAGTTTGTTCCATATGCTTCACTAAAGAAAGGCTTTTGTTTGTGTTTACTTAACTCTGTTTTAGTATTGTGATTTTCAAACTCCCTATTCTGAGAACGACATAAGAACATATGTCCTATATTACCAAAAACTGACTGTTTTGAGCTAGAATGTTGTTTTCTCATCAAAAACATACCTGTAATTGTGTTTTGTTTCATTCACACATGTTCGAGTAATCCTTTATCATTCGTCTGTCTACATCTCCAAAGCTCAAAATGCTCTGTTTGCAAGTTAACAGCTACATTTTACCTTTAGTTCAGTAGAGATTGGCAATTCCACGGCTGAAATTGTCCAAATGATTCTAGTGAAGGGGTATGGAGTTTAAAAACACAGTGGAGTTCTTTCTGTATTATTACATGATATCACAAGGTGGAACAGAGTTTGAGACAAGAACTCAGCCTAAATATTTGTGTGTTAAACATGTGTGAATGAAACAAAACACAACTCAAGGGATGTTTGTGATGAGAAAACAACATTATAACATCACAAAACAGTGTAATATGGGCCCTTTCACCCTAATTTACATGGCACCAACTTGTGAGTAGTAGTAGTAGTAGTAGTAGTAGTAGTAGTAGTGGAACTGCATTTTTAAGTCTTAAGTAGTGGGTATTATTTTACAAAGTCGTCCTGTGTATTCTATGAAAAACACCTGAAGCATATTTTTCTCACTAATTGCTTTGTTATTGCGTTCACAGATTTGGGCTGATCTCCCACTCGTGGAGATAATAAAACCTGCTCTATATTTAGACGAGAGTGGGAGAGGCTCACGTGCAGAATCACACCTACTGATTCATGCAAATGAGCAGCTTTTGTTAATTCCATATGGGCCAATATAAAAAATTAAAAAAAAAAAAGTTTTTGTGTAGGCCACTGTATTACTGTACATGGGATCTCGAGTGGGAGCTAAATATACACTATACTGCCAAAAGTATTCTCACTCTTGTGCCTTGACATCCCATTCTTAATCCATAGGGTTTAATATGACGTCGGTCCACCATTTGCAGCTATAACAGCTTCAACTCTTCTCGGGAGGCTGTCCACAAGGTTTAGGAGTGTTTTTACGGGAATGTTTGACCACTCTTCCAGAAGTGCATTTGTGAAGTCACACACTGTTGTCCGAGGAGGCCTGGCTCTCAGTCTCTGTTCTAATTAATCCCAAAGGTGTTCTATTGGGTTGAGGTCAGGACTCTGTGCAGCCAGAGAAGTTCATCCACACCAAACTCTCTCATCCATGTCTTTATGGACGTTGCTTTGCACACGTTCACAGTTCACAGGAAGGGGCCAACTCCAAACTGTTCCCACAAAGTTGGGAGCATGGAATTGTGCAAAATCTCTTGGTATGCTGAAGTATTCAGAGTTCCTTTCACTGGACCTAAGGGGCCTCTGTTGGTGATTAATGAAAACGAACTTTAGAAAAATATTTACATTTTTCTATCTATATTTTATCGTAGTTGGTCAGCTGAGGTGGCTCGGGCATCCGTTCCGGATGCCTCCTGGACGCCTCCCTCGGGAGGTGTACTGGGCATGTCCCACCGGAAGGAGGCCCCGGGGAAGACCCAAGACACGCTGGAGGGACTATGTCTCCCAGCTGGCCTGGGAACGCCTTGGGGTCCCCCCGGAGGAGCTGGAGGAAGTGTCCGGGGTGAAGGAGGTCTGGGCGTCCCTGCCCCCGCAACCCATCCCCAGATAAGCGGAAGAAAATGGATGGATGGATGGTCTTTTTTACTACTAGTATAAAGGAACTAATTAGTTTTAGTATTTAGCTGTAGTAGTAGTAGTAGTAGTAGTAGTAGTAGTAGTAGTAGTATAAATATTACTTGTATGAGGATTTGATCTGCTATGCAATTTAATATAAGTCTATATTTGCAAGACTGCAAACAGTGGTAGTAGTAGAAGCAGGAGTAGTAGTGGTAGTAGTTGTAGTAGTGGTAGTTGTAATAGTAGTAGCTGCATCAGTAGTAGTACTCGTAGTATTAGTACCAGTCGTAGCAGTAACCAAAATGTAAATCAAAATATGTAAATAGTAGTTATTGGAGTAATAATAGTAATAATGTAGCACTAGTAGCACCTGTAGCACTAGTAGTACTACTTGTAATACCAAAATACATTATAACACATTAAGATGATATGAAAACACAGTGAGTAGTATTAGTAGCAGTAGCGTAGTAGTAGTTGTTTTAGTTAGTTGTAGTAGCCTGTATAAAATCAGTGAAAATATGCAGTATATTAGGATGCATTTTATGAGTAGACTGTATTTTTATTTTAAATACATTATAACACAATAAGATGATATGAAAACACAGTGAGGACATTATACCATAACATTTACCATTACAGAAGGTGCTCTTCACAGACACCAGTAACACATGTGTAATCCTCCCTGTTAGTTTAGCAGCATATATTGATTTATGCTAATGCTCTTTTGTTTGTTCCTTATGGTTCATTATGCAAAGCTCCTGTCTGCTGTGCACACATCTCTAACACCATTCACATAGACTCTTTATTCAGGCTTACTCCGAGAACATAATAGCCTTATTTAATTATACGGAGAATATAAAGGGAGTTATGCAATATAGGAAGCGTACTATAGTGGGTTCAGATGTCTCAAATGTGCCCGAAATAGACTGTAAATATTGGCGTTTGTACCAGATTTGGATTTGACAGAGTGAGATGAGGTAAATAGGGAGGAATAAAAGAAAACTGAAAACAAGTGTAAATGTAAAACTAAAATTAAAATAGTTAATGATGTTAATCTACATACTGACTACCAATACTGTTGCTGCTGCTATTGCTTCTACTACTACTAGTGTTAAGACTAAGGCAAGTTCTTATTTGGCTACTGCTGTTACTTTACTGGAACACTGGAATGTTCCACGGTATGGTATTAAATTATAGCAGCTATATAATTAGGATAGATCCTGCTTATATCCAATAACAATTGTTTTATTGCTCAAAAATACACAAAAATCTATACATTAATTTGTTTTAGACATGCACCGATCCAGCTTATTCAATTCCGATTCCAATTTTGATACTATAGCTTTAAATATCTGCTGATACCCGATATGTCAGGGATTGAAACTTGTATTAAATTAAATTAAATAAGACAGAACTGATCCAAGTGTTATTTATCTCTCAAATAACCACAGAACAACTTTGTGTAAATTAGGGATGTCAACAATTAATTGATTAACGATTAATTGTCGATTAAGACGTTGGTCGATCAAAATGCATTAATTGTAATTAATCGCTAATCGCGGATACGCGCACCCGCGTGGTCACGAAACAAGGCAACCGCGCACCGCATTGCGCCAACGGCACTGCTCAGCAGCCCTGGGTGTACGCGCGAGGCGAGATCGAACCGCGGCGCCCTGAATGCTGCTGCTGGTTTCGTGCGGCTGGTTTGTGGCTCGGGCCCCACATGAAACCAGCAGCGGCACGTGGTGGTTTAATTCTGGTTTAGTCCAGGTCTAGACCTAACCCAAAACATGCGCCATAGGTACCTCCAGCTTAGGTCCTGACCAAGCCGAAGCAAGAAGATCATGGAGATGGTCCCCGGGCGCCCTAATGTGTGCTGCCCACTGCTCCTAATATATGTATATATATATATATATAGGATGGGTTAAAATGCAGAGAAGAATTTCTCCAGTGTGAGATCAATAAAGTCACTTCTTCTTCTTCTTCAGACCTGGTCGAGTCCTGGTCTAGACCTGGTTTAGTCCACGTTTAGTCCACGTTTAGTCCTGGTCTAGTCTCTTAGCCAATCAGGACAGAACACAATGTTAGACTATAAAAAAATGTTACACTATAAAAAAAAATAAAAAATAAAATCTGCGAACCGCGATAGAGCGAGGGATTACTGTATTTTGTTATTCAGCATCAATACATTTGTCTGCTTTTTACTAAGGAATAATTAATTGAGGAATATACAATATAATAATACTATGATATATTTTTGACTCAGTGTTATGTATACTGTAGCTTATATTCTTAAAGACCCTATTAAAACACTAAAATTCAGGTGAAAAACGCCGCTTATCAGTTAATCGATTGATAAGGTCAATCAACTATCAATTAATGAATTAATCGATAATTTGCATCCCTAGTGTAAATACAACTTTCTGGGCCGACTTCGACCGGTAGATCGTCCGATTACATCGATTACAGTGTCCAACCGTGATATCGACTGAACCGATAATATCTGAAAGCCGATTTTCAGTATCAGCGCCAGTATCAGATCGGTGCATTCCTTATTTGTGGAACATTCCAGGCAAAGCAATCACATCTTCATGGAAAAACCCGTTGGCATACCCTCCACCAGAAAACACACATACATACTGCACCTTTAATGAACTATTTTGTCCTCTTTTTTGCACCAGTTACTTTAGGTCAGAGGTCTTCAACAGGGGGGTCGCGACCCCTAGGGGGGTCGTGGAGGTACTGCAGGGGGGTCGCGAAATCTTTGGATTTCACTTTAAAATAATATAATTTTATATTTTATAGTGTAAAATACAGTATTAACCTGTGTATTATTTCCTTGTATTGCGTGAAGAGTCCCTCAGTCGTCCAGGTAGAATCCATGATAAAAGGAGAAATTCAATTTGTCAACTGGACAAAGTTTGCTTGGTCGAAAACGTTTCGCTGCTCATCCGAGAGGCTTCGTCAGCTCTGAGCTGACGAAGCCTCTCGGATGAGCAGCGTATATATAGTAGGGGGTCCCTGGCCCAGTTCGCCATCTGTTTGGGGGGTCCCTGGCCTGAAAAACGTTGAAGACCCCTGCTTTAGGTAATCAAATCTATTTATTTATATTTATTTTATTTAAAGGAGAATTAACATTTTTTACAATCTGAGCCCTATTTCGGTAATAAAACAAGTTGTTTTACTCACCCATAGCACTTTGGTGTCATTTGGAGCATTTCCGGAGATGTTTTAGTTTAGCGATATCCGTAGATTTATCCATAATTTACAGCTTTGCGTTTCATGTTTGAGCGAAATAAGCTGTGACTCCGCACATGCGCCCTGGCCTCCTCATCTACTCGAAACTATGGATAAATCTCGGATTACAGGCCACTTTTGACTGAAACGAAAGTGTAGACTAAGACATTGAGCTTCTATGATTTGAAAAGTGCTAAAGTTTGTGTTATTTGGAGACCGCAAACATTTGCCCCAAGAACTCACGTTACGGATATCGCTAAACTAAAACATCTCCGGAAATGCTCCAAATGACACCACAGTGCTATGGGTGAGTAAAACTAGGGGTGGGCGATATAGCCTAAAATTTATATCACGGTATAATTTGAACCATAGACGGTAGACGGTATATATCACGCTATACTTTGGTATGTAACAGTATTAACTGTTAACAGTATTAACAGCTTCTTAATGGTCACCAGAGCACATGGAAAAAGCATTCAAGCAGGAAGCTGTTTTTTAAACTATTAAATAACATAAACGTCAAGAATATTACTACAAGAAAATGTATTGTGCAAAACTGTAATTGTAAAAAACATAAAACAAGTAACTTCACTTTCAAGCAGTATAAAATTTGAACAAGGCAATGTAAATCGAAAATGAAACTGCTTTAACATTGGCGCCGGTGTCAGTGCTGATGCATACCTGCAACTCTTCGTCAAGTTCCCATGACTCGAGCGCTTCCCTGAGTCCCTGGGCAATCATCTCCCCTGTATGGTCGTCAGGGAAATACGATGTTTGCAGTACACATGTACTGTTGAAATGGGCCGTACACAGGCATTTGCCGCACAACTTCCAGTCGTCGTCAATAAAGTGGATTGTCATGCTGATATACGGGTCCATAGTGCGACTCGACCACAAGTCCGTGGTGGTTGCATCGTGTTTTATGTCACGAAGCTCTTTTCCCACTTGATTGCGGACCTCGTCATGCAGTCTGGGCACTTCACCTGGCTAAAATATTTGCGGTTTGGTACCACGTACCGTTGATCCAGCGTCTTCACCATGCCTAAAAAGCCGCTTATCTCTACGGTTTGAAAAGGCACCGTGTCGTTACACAAGAATATTGCGATGGACTTCGTTATGTCAATCCACCGCTGGCTTTTTTATCATAAACTACGCCTTTTTAAAATGCCCGGGTGATAGACTGCTGGTGTGTAGTGCCAACTTTTTTCCTCCCACTTGAAGACTGGCTTGGCTTTTGAGTGTCACCGCCAATGTTCCCCCTAATGTTTTATGTGTCTGAGCAAACACACTAACTCCCTGAGCGCTCCTTGGACTCCTGTGCGCGACATCCGACATGCCCCCCCGCTACATGCTGTTGTGAAAGAGCTGCGCGTGCTCGCGGCTTGCGCGTGCTCGTGGCTTACACCGGTAGAAGTTTAATACGAGACACATACTTTTGTTTCTGAATACTGGACAATTCCCCCGTATTCAGATGACCCCGCGGCTGAAAAAAGCGGAACTCTTTCATACCTGCGCTGCATAGGTTTTCTTGTGCGCTGAGAATGTGCGAGCAGTGCGCAATTGCACAGGCGCGCAGCTTAGAGGGAACGTTTGTCACCGCGCATTCCTTGGCTTTCTTCGTACTCGATAACGTGTTTAGCTTTTAGGTGGTAGAACAGATTGCTTGTGTTGCCATGTTTTGCGATCACTGTCGCCCAGCATATTCTGCAGATTGTTTTCCAATTTCCTGTTCAGTATCTGACACCTTGTATCCAAACCATGACCAGATTACAGAAGTTGAGCCGGTCTTTTTCACGAGCTCCTCCTCCTCCATGTGCTCGCTGCTCGCAGCGATTTTTCCTCCTTCCTTGTTGTGGTGACGGAATGAACTATCGCGATAGGAAGGTATAACCCAAATCTCTACCATTGGCCAAATTTATACCGCATACCGTTTATACCGTTTATACCGCCCACCCCTAAGTAAAACAACTTGTTTTATTACCAAAATAAGGCTCAGATTGTAAAAAATGTTAATTCTCCTTTAAAAAAATGTTAACTACACCCTTTATCTTTCAACCATTTTGATTTACCTGCATGTCCTGTGAATCTGACAGCCCAAAATCATTGCCTTAAATCAACGTTCATTTCAGTTGTGGGTTTGTCGGCCGTCTTGGAGCGTCCCGGTGTTGGTGCACTGTGGTCCAGATCGGTTCCTCTGATCCAACTCGAGATGTTTTACGCCCGTCTGTCGTCTCTAAAGACATGTCCGTAAATTAGCCACAGAAGAGTCCGAGCGCTACATCTCCAGCTAACGGCTCCTCTGTAAATTTACAAATACGGCCTGGATGGGTGCGTGTGTTCCTCATTGTAAAACGCTTGGCTTTCTCTCTTTTCCCCTTCTCTAAATCACCCTGTCTTTTTCGCTGGTCTTCTCTCGCTTTCGTTCTCTCCCTCCTTTTCTCTCTCCCCTCCTCCTCTGTCTTTCTCTATCATGGTCTATCTCTTCCCTCTCTCTTTCTTTCTTCCCATTCTATTTCTCTATCATGGTCTGTTTCTCTCTCCTCTTTTTTCCTCTCTCCATGAATTCTCTCTCTCACCTCTTTTTCATTCTCCCTTCTCTGTTTCTCTAGCATTGTCTATTTCTTTCTTTCTCTCTATCATGGTCTGTCTCTTTTCCCTCTCTTTTCTGTTCTCCCATCTCTATTTCTCTATCATTGTCTATCTCATTCTTTCTCTTCCTCTTCCCTCTCTTTCTCTCTCTGTTTTTTTCTCTCCCCTCTTTTTCTCTTTTCCATCTCTATTTCTCTATCATTTTCGGTTGCTTTCTTTCTCTCCCTCTTCCCCCTCTTTCTCTCTCTCCTTTCTTTTTCTCTCTCTTCCCTTTTTCTCTTTCCATCATGGTCTATCTCTTTCTCTCTCCTTTCCCTTTCTTTCTCTATTTCTTTCTCCCTTTTTCTTTCTTTCTCCCTTCTCTATTTCTCTATCATGACGTATCTCTTTCTCTCGCTTCCCTCTCTTTCTCTTGCCGTTCTCTATCATGGTCTATCTCTTTCTCTCTCTTCTCTTTCTTTCCCTTTTCACTCTCTTCTATCCTCCTCTATCTCTATCTTCTCTTTTCTCATCAACCATTTCAGTCTCTTTTCTTTCTCTCGCTTCCTCTTCCCTCTATTTCTCTCCCATCTTTTTCTCTTTCCCATCTCTATTTTCTCTATCAAGTCTATCTTTCTGTCTCCTCTTTCTCCCCTCTTTTTCTCTACTATTGTCTCTCTCCTACTTCTCTTTCTCCCTCCCCCTCTTTGACAATCTCTCTCTCTTCCCTATCTTTCTCTCTTCACTCTCTCTTCTTTCCTCCTCTATCTCTGTCTCTGTCTTCTCTCTCTCACCATCCCTTTCACTGTCTTTTCCTTCGCTCTCTTCCTCTTCCCTCTCTTTCTCTTACTCTTCGGTCTTTTTCTCTCTCCCTTCTCTATTTCTTTATCATTGTCTATTTCTTTCTCTCTTCTCTCTCTTTCTCTCTCTCCCCTCTTTCTTTCTCTACCATGGTCTATCTCTTCCTCTCTTCTTTCTCTCCCTCCCCCTTCTTTGTCAATCTCTATCTCTCTTCCCTATCTTTCTCTCTTCACTCTCTATCTTCACTCTATCCTCCTCTGTCTCTGTCCTCTCTTTCTCATCATCCCTTTCAGTCCCTTTTCCTTCTCCCATCTTTTTCTCTTCTCTATTTCTCTGGCATTGTCTATTTCTCTCTCTCACCTTTCTTTCTCTGTCCCCTCTTTTTCTCTCTCCCTTCTCTATTTCTCTATCTTTGTTCTCTCTTCACTCTCTCTCTCCTATCCCCCTCTGTCTTTGTCTTCTCTCTTTCTCACTATCCCTTTCAGTCTCTTTTCCTTCTCACTCTTCTTCCCTCTCTTTCTCTCCCATCTTTTTATCTTTCCCTTCTCTATTTCTCTATCATTGTCTATCTTTGTTATGTCTTCCCTATTTTTCTCTGTTCACTATCTCTGTCTTCTCTCCTTCTCACCATCCATTTCAGTCCCTTTTCCTTCGCTCTCTTCCCTCTTTCTCTTTCTCTTCTGTCTTTTTTATCTCCCTTCTCTATTTCTTTATCATAGTCTATCTCTCTTTCTCACCTTTCTTTCTCTGTCCCCTCTTCTTTCTCTCCCTTCTCTAGTTCTCTATCATTGTCTATCACTCTCTCATCTCTCTTTCGCTCCCATCTTTTTCTCTCTCCCTTCTCTATTCCTCTATCTTTGATCTCTGTCTCTGTCTTCGCTCTTTCTCACCATCTCTTTCAGTCTCTTTTCCTTCTCACTCTTCTTCCCTCTCTTTCTCTCCCATCTTTTTCTATTTCCATTCTCTATTTCGCTATCTTTGTTCTCTCTCTTCCCTATCTTTCTCTCTTTCTCTTTTCACTGTCTGTTCTACCCCCCCATCTCTGTCTCTGTCTTCGCTCTTTCTCACCATCCATGTCTTTCAGTCTCTTCTCCTTCTCTTTCCCTCCCTCGTTCCTTCTCTCTCTCCCTCCCCCTCTCTTCCCTCTCTCGTGCTATCTCTCCTGCACATGCTCATGTACATTGGCTGTGTACTTGTGTGTTTCCATAGACTTGGTGCACAGACTCCACACAGTAAAGTCTCGCCCGGGGCCTTCACTTGGTAATAGCTTTTCTGACAGAAATACACCAATATTTACAGAGACCAGCGCACCCACCAGCCCCACTATAAGAACCCACAATCTCACATATTTCTCCATGCACATTTTCCACTTTAAATATGTTTTTTTTCTTCGTTTTGCAGTCAGGAAGTTAATTAACCAAATGGGAGGGGAGCTGGAACCTGTCCTGAAGGAATATTTGGCGTGATTGGTGCTAGGATTGAAGCATATTTACAATTAAAGGCGCTGTACCTCACTTTAATTTATAGTTTAATTTATGTGGTTTGCAGTCGTCCAAAGTTATTCCTCGCTTACCTTGTGCATTCAGAACATCCTAATTATTCACAGTGATGAGCTTAAGCACTTTTCACAACTCCAGAACGCGAGATCAGAGCGGAGTTTTGCTTTGACCGTAAATAATAATAATAATAATAATAATAATAATAATAATAATAACAATAACAATAATAATAATAATACATTTTATTTATTAGGCGCCTTTCTGGACACTCAAGGTCGCCATACAACAAGTATAATATACATTATAGGCAGTTAAAAGCAGTTAAATACAAACAGTTAAACATTTAAACAATAAAACTTTTAAAAACAGTAAAACATTTAAAACATTTAAATGCTTAGAAACAACTAGCATGCTAACAGTACTTCCTGACTGTCAGACAATAAAATGATTTCTCATTAAATGCAAACCGTACACAGGTGATCAATAATTTTTAATACGATATATACGTACGTACTGGGTTGTGACAAATTTTGCTAATATACTGATATAGATTTGCTGAAATATTGATAACCATGTGTGGAGAAAGGGAAGTTTTGTGTTGTTTTTGTGTCTTTTTTTTTGTTTTGAATATTGAAAAAAAAAACAAAAAACAGATGTCAGTACAGAAGTTCAGGTCAGATCTGTGGAGCTCACATCATCTTTAAGCTATAAAACCATCTGTAATTGCAATGATGTAAGGCAGAAGTTTTTAATGTTACACTGTGGAACATTCAGGCAGAGCAATGACGTATCCATAGAAACAAGCAGGTGACGCCCCTCAACCAAAAAGTTACAGAGTGCAACTTAAAAAAAAAAAAAAAAAAAAGCCCACATACACAGGGAAAAAATGAAAATAGAGCCATTAATTTCTCTGTTTAATTGTATTTAAATCGGTTTTAAATCCTTGGCATCTCACTGCATTGATTAAACTATATGTAGATTCATTATGATAATAATGAATCAATAATTTATTGATACCAGATGGTGATGGTAAACAAAACTCTCCAAAATGAGCAGATTCAATGTGGTGTTTACGGGTCCTTTGGGAATATACCACTTTACACATCAACAGCAAGACTTTCTTTACGATGCTATTTGAGTTAAACAAGGACTATAGCAGCTCTTGACTCCATCTGGTGGCCATTCTTAGTTACAGGCATACTTAGATAACCCAGAAATACAATCTGGTGTGTGTTTGCATTATAAATCTGGTAATTCAAAGCATCAGGTGTACAAGTGTTGGTTGAATGTTTAGGATAATAGTGATCTTTAGGGCTGTAAGCAATTAAACATGAGTAATTGACTATAGAAAATAATCATAGTTGTATTTTGATAATAGTAATCATTATCTGGACTATATATTATATTATAGCGTATTGGCCTATCTCTAAACATAGTGCTTGATAATTGGTCTGTTAGACTTTGTGTTGTTTAAAATAATAATAATACATAATAATAATACATTTTATTTATTAGGCACCTTTCTGGACACTCAAGGTCGCCTTACAAATACAAAATACAACACAAAAT
The DNA here is from genome assembly GCA_036785185.1 of Paratrypauchen microcephalus. NCBI lineage: Eukaryota > Metazoa > Chordata > Actinopteri > Gobiiformes > Gobiidae > Paratrypauchen > Paratrypauchen microcephalus. The sequence continues at coordinate 5,365,987 of JAVJIX010000049.1, read as the reverse complement.
ACAATACAAAATACTTTAAAATTACAGTTAAAGTGGGCCAGTGTAGCTACCTATATCTATCAACTATAAAATAACTATATAGAGGGTCCTCGGGTTACGACGGTCTCGGGTTACGACGTTTCGTGGTTACGAACGCGCCCCCATTAAAAAAAATATGTATATATTACGCGTCATTCCGTCTTACACGGTTTAGCGTGGTAAGAGATGTAAACAAACGCGAACGGCGCACGGCGGAAGAATACGCTCTGTTGTGGTTGTAGGGAGAAGAAGACAGCCTCGTGTGCGTGCCAGATGTGGGCGGAAGTACCTGATGTGGGCTCTGATCTGCTCCTATGAAAGCGGCAGTGATAACCAAGCAGCGTAGTGGTCTAATTATTGAGATGGAAAGGTTATTGGTGCTTTGGTTGGAAGATCAAAGGCAAAATCCGGCTTACGACGAAATTCGGGTTACGACGCGTCTTAAGAACGGATCAACGTCGTAACCCGAGGACCCCCTGTATCAACCCAAAAATATCAGTGCTGGCATAAAATTTCCATATTGGTGAACTAATAGTTTGCAACATAAGCCTGATAAAGTGTTGTTTGAATGTTTACAATAACAGTGGTATTTAGGACTGTAACGAATGGCGAGTAACTGTCTGATCATCTGGACTATACAGAGTCTTGTAAGAAATTTGTGTCATTATTAAATCAATATGTCAAAAATAATCTTTTATATAAATATTTCTCATTTTAATTAAATTGCGCTATGTCACTTTTTGGTTGAGGGTCTGTCACCTGCGTGTTTCTATGGTTCTGTCATTGCTCTACTGGGAATGTTCCACAATATGACATTAAACCTTACATTTATTCAATTACAGGTGGTTTTATGGCACAAAACTCTTAAAACTGGCTTGGTTTCTGAAATGTTTGTAGACTGAAAGAGCACCTAAAGGTGCAATGTGTAACTTTTTGGTTGGGGTCACCTGCTTGTTTCTATGGAAATGTCATTGCTCTGCCTGCAATGTTCCACATTATGACATTAAACAGCTCTATCTTACATTTATTGAAATACAGGTGACGTTAAAGCTCAAAAATACCTAGAAAATCTGGTATTCTGACTGTGAGCGGGATTGCCTCTCCACAGATCTGACCTGCAGCTTGGTCTAGTTTGGTCTCCATGAAGACGGCAAGGTTTAATTCCATACTGTGAACCATTCCAGACAAAGCAATAACATTTCCATGGAGAACAGCAAAAGTCTGACTCTCCATCAAAAAGTTACAGAAAGCTCCTTTAATTATTAATTCATTAATAATACTCTTATTACTACTGCATACTGTAAATCAGGGGTGTCAAACTCATTTTGGTCCGGGAGCCGTATCCAACCTACTTTGATCCCAAAGGGGCCGGATCAGAAAACTCATGGAAAATATACCCCAAAAATAGCAATAAATCCAAATATTTGTGCAGAAAAATGCAAATCTATTACAGAAGTCTTTTTTATAACTCTTTCTTTTACAAAATATTATAATATTATAACCTGAAACTTTAAGAAAAATGCTATTTCAACACAAGCATACAGGTTTCCCATTCACCTTCGTGAACAAATAGGAATTAGTCGATTTTTCTCGGAAAATCCTGCACTCGTCGTCCACTTCTCATTTTTGACATTTTGCTGATGAGAGTGTCATGGTCAACAGTCAAAACGATCGTCCTTTAAGAGCATTTGGAAAGAGGCAAGGAAGAGGTGCAGAAAATTATCAATATTTTAATAGAAAATTATAATTAAAATATTTTAATAGAAAATCAGCTGAGGGTCAGATTGAAGGTCTTGGAGGGCCGGATCTGGCCCCCGGGCCGCGTGTTTGACACCCCTGGTGTAAATATTCTCTGGAAGTCTCTGTATTTCAACCTTTATTTAGTTAAAAAAAGATTTAACTAAATGTGCAATATAAATAATCATATGACAAGTCGACTTATTGCAAATATTAGTTAAATTAAATAAAAATCACAGACTAATCGAATACTAAAATATTCATAATATACAGCTGCTTTTTCCTTTCCCTGTATTTTACTCATTAATGCATGCACTGGTGTGAAAGATCAGAAACAAGTCAGACTCACAAGAATTTAGTTGTTTACTTGCCATTTCTGTCATTATAATTCTAGAAATCAGATCCTAACTGCGCATATAAATATTTCCATTTAAAAGTACTTAACAGTTTCTGAGAATCCGTCTCTATTATAATCATAAACAGCACTCAAAAAGAAAATACATGTTTCTGAGACCCTATAGGTTCAATTGTCTCCATATCATTAACTGACAACAGATGGTATTAAGCTAGAAGCCAACACAAATTTGAATTACAATGAGCCTGTCTAATAAATCCCATGCTGAGCCAATATAATTAATAGGTATAAATAAAATGTATTAAAATGCATGAACGCAACAAACGGCAATTAAAACAAGGCCGTAAAACTTATAATCAGTAAAAGCTTGAGATGTTGTTACAAATAATTAAAATGGTGGTAAACAGCGGTCTGTTTAGATTTTCATGAGTCGGTGCATGTTTGGAAGCTGAAACCCTGATGAGCAGAGGTTGTTGTTTATGAATAAGACAGCAGCCCCATCTCACTTCCTGGTTCATAGATTAAACGGTCGCCCCGGAGACCACTAGCAGCCATTTTACACTGTGATTCATAAACCAATAAAATGATTTTAAATGAATGCCAAGTCGCACCACCACTGCTGCTGATCCTGCCTTCTCCTTGTTGCTTAAAGGTGCATTGTGTAACTTTCTGGTGGCGAGTCCGTCACCTGCTTGCTTTTTCAACAGATATGTCATTGCTCTGCCTGGAATGTTCCACATTATGACATTAAACAGCTCTACCTTACATGTATCCAGCTGCAGGTAGTTTTATAGCTCAATAATACTTATAAAAACAGGCATTCTGACTGGGAACAGGGTTGGCTCTCCACAGATCTGAGCTGTAACTTGGTCTGGTTTGGTCTCCATGAAGATAGAATACTGTGAAACATTTCAGACAAAGCAATAACATCTCCACGGAGAAAAGCATTTGACGGACTCTCTACCAGAAAAGTTACACAATGCACCTTCAAATTCGCTCTAGTGCGTCAGATTTTGATATTACCGTAATGACCTGTTACACTCTTCATCATTTGGTAGTGACAATCGTTTTCGCACCCTGTGTGTTCATGTTGACCTACTGTGGTACATACTCCTCTGTCCTCTCATTATCCCACAGCTATAAGATGGTGGTTCTGCCAGAGCCGAAAGAGGCCAGAGCTGAAGTGAGGCGGGATGTGAGGGAGGAGGGAGGGGGTGTCCGCCATGTTTGTGGTGCTACAGCTATGGGGGCAGGCAGATTTGTGTGTGTGTGTGTGTGTGTACGTGTGTGTGTGTGTTAGTGTGAGATAAGAGCTGAGGTGAGCTTAAGGATGATGGATTGCTAAACCTTGGACTTGTGTCCTTGGGGTCAGTGTGGGTGCTGTTTTTCTGAATTATTATTGGCCAGTCATACCTTCCCCAGCCGCCGTCATCCCTCCTCATTCTCGTCTTCCTTCGCTTCCATCTCTTCCTCCTTTTCCTCCTCATCCTCCTCTTCCTCTTCAGACTTCACAGTCTCCCTCCAAACTTTGCAGATGCATCTTTGCTTTGGCTCATCACAGATGAGTTGTGTTGTCAAACAAGCCCACATCAGTGCAGAGTGCACAGCTGTTCTCTCCATAGAGAGATGGCAGGTTTTGTAACAAATGTGGAGCGGCACAGGCTCACCACTGTCTCTCCATCTCTCCATCCTCACTGTTTAATCTCCAGCCCACACCAGTGATCAAAGCGTGTTTACACACCGAGCTCTTCTCCGATTAGAGCTATGGAAGGAAGTGTTCCTTCCAAGAGCTGGCATCAGCCCGGCTCTGCTTCACAATGACAATGACATTTTCAGCATCTTAAACAATATTGTTTTCTTTTGCACATCTGAATCTAATTTAACCAGGCCCAGGTCCGCTTTGTGCTTCTCTGATGAACACCCACCGTTTTATCATCAGTGAGCACATGGAGGAGAGTGGGCAGAGGCAGAAGGCTTAGGCTGTGATAATGTTGTACTTACTGTAACCACGGTAACACATATTTTTTTATTTCTGTATTTTTAGCTCGTGAGGAGTACGTGGCAACCTTTAAGGGCTCGGAGTACTTCTGCTATGACCTGTCTCCAAACCCGATTCAGTCGAGCAGTGATGAGATCACGCTGTCCTTTAAAACTCTGCAGAGGAACGGCCTGATGCTGCACACGGGGAAATCCGCAGACTACGTGAACCTGGCGCTGAAGAATGGGGCCGTGTCCCTCGTCATAAACCTGGGCTCTGGAGCCTTCGAGGCGCTGGTTGAACCGGTCAACGGGAAATTCAACGACAACGCCTGGCACGACGTCAAAGTCACACGCAACCTGAGACAGGTACGCCCCCAGCAGGAGGGGAGGGGCCAGTACAGCAACACAGGGGAGTGAGGAGGGACTGTCAGCAAATATTTAGACCAGTAAGAAAACAATAGAGCGCAATCAATTTTCGATCAAAAAACATGTTTGATGAAGCATTGAAGTACTCTTTTCTTTTGCTAATCATCACAAAAATCTGCTAAATTTTCTATTCGGACTTAATGTTTAAACCATTTTTAATTCAGTTCAAGACTCAAAGGAAAATGTTGCCTTCAAAGACACTGCTTGGCCACAGTTTTTATTACTAATTAGCTTCCAAAATTATTGCTTTAAGTTATTGAGAAACTATAGGAGTATATATTAGATAATCTATCTAAACTATATACTTGTTTTGATTCTTAGCTTAGATTGAGTCTATAGACAGCTGCTTATGTTCTTCACTATGAGCATTAAGATCTTCAGATTTTATAATGTTTCTGAGTAGACTTTGTATTCCTATTTAAATGTATTGTATCCTTTGTTATGATACTTATAACTGTCCGTTCTTGTGTGAGTGGTTGGCCTGCTCCTTTAAGTACTTCCATTAGAGCAGAGCAGAGCTTGTACACATGTGATGGTAGGAAGAAGGTCTATTTTACGTTTACAGTAGTTTCCCCGCCTGCTCCTGCCCTGTTCTGTGACATAGGTGAGTTTCTACTTTAATTGCGTGAATGGAACCGAGTGAGTGATTCATTACAATAGCGAGAATGTTAAATGAGGTGAAATTATGTGGGTGCTCCGCTGCTGTGATCTGCTGTTTTGATTGTTTTGCTTGTATGTATTACTAACTACTAACTTTACTAACCCTGCTACTGAAACTAACTCCCATCCATGGAATGTTTCATATACTAACCGAACCTCTGCCCTTTTCCTATAGCGTCACTAAGGCCTACAACTTACAACTTTTAGACTTTTTATGTTATGTTCACGGTTTTTATTTTTTGCTTTTCCTTTCTTCCTCCCCCCTTCTTCCTACAAAGCACTCAGGCATTGGACACGCTATGGTAATCAAACTACATTATTCGGTAGATATCATTCTAATTGTTTCTTAGTTTGGGTCTGCTCCCGTGTCTATTTCTTTTCGAAACATAGACAGCAAAACTAGCCCAAAAACAGGATAAATCCGGTTGGTAATCTTTTATTTAAAAAAAAAAGCCCATTTCTTCCTTTGCCAACCACTTTTTTTGCTTTAAGCTTTCCCCTATGTATCAGTACGTCCTTTACTTCTTTGAATTCTTCCCAGTTTTTTTCACACCATTGCATTGTAGGCGTTATAAGGCCCCCCATGCTACTGTATACCTGCACGCAAAATAGCTGGCCCTTCTTTTCCTGCATGGCGTGCCTTTCAGAACCCTCCCCCTATTATTTCTGCTCCAACAAAGGTTCCTACCTCTTCTACCTCCTTGCTATTTTTGTTTTTATTATAACTCGATTTGCCCTCCTCTCTTGCATGATCATTGTTGCCTCTAACATCTCATATCACCTTGTCTTGTGCTACAAAAGCTAACCACCTGGCATCCTCTTGGCTAATGCTTGCATGGTGCACAAAGCTAAACCAAAACCGCATGTATTTCAGTGTGTGGAATGATACATCTAACACCTGTATATGTTTAAAGAAGTGTGGTTTTTATATTCATTTTCATTCAAATTCGCTGATCTGACCAACCCCCAAACCACAAACTAACTTACTAACATCATAATCACCTCAGTAATACACAACAAAGCATCATTACATCATTAGTCTAACTGCATCCAATCATAACAATAACATTACAAGGCATGGTCTGATCTGGCTATGGAGGCCAGCAACGAAAATACTAACACAATACTAACAAAATACTAACACGATACTAACAAAATACTAACACAAGACTAACAAAATGCTAACACAATACTAACAAAATACTAACTAACCAACAATCAGAGGTGGGTAAACACAATCAAGACTATAATGACTTAATAATAGTTCTTAAAGGTGCACTGTGTCCGCCACCTACTAAGTTTTATTGCTTTGTCTAGAATGTCCTACAATATGGCATTAAACTTGTCTATTTCCAAGGAAAGACTGCAATGCTTCCAGGCCAGGTCAGGTCTGTGGAGGGGTGAGCCTATTCACTGTAGGAATGCTTTTTTTTTGTATTTTTGAAAAGTAAAACACCTGTAATTGAATAAATGCAATGTAGATGAGTTGAATGTCATACTCTGAAACCTTTCAGGCAAAGCAATAATATCTGCATGGAAAAAAGCTTGGGGCAAAACTTGGCAGAAAAGTTACACAGTGCACCTTTAGGTTGAAGTAATCCTTCAAATGGACACACCTAATTATTCAACGTGGAAATGCTGAAAAGAAACTATGGCATAATATATTAACTTCTGACCAACATTTCCTTTGTGTAGACAAGTAAAATACAAAAATATTTGTAAATGCAAATTCTGGCATAAAATTATAGTGGATGTATCCAGTTTATTTCCATACACTACTTCTGTATTTAGCACCTATACTATGATAAATCTATAATGAAATACATTTAGTTGTCTACCTAGGTCACACAGAAACATGCATGGTGGAAATAACAAGTAGTGCTAAAAATTATACTCAATTAGAACTATTAGTACTACTACTACTACAAAAAAAAAAAAAAAACTAGTACTACAAAAGTTAAATTTGGTGTGTGTATATCTCCTACTCACCTCTGGTAACTTTACTAACAAAACGCATGTATGAGCATTTTGATATGTTATTAAAATAGGGCTGGGCAATATGGGAGAAAAATGAATCAAATGTTTTCTCTCATATTGATCTCAATTTTCGATTTTACTTAGTCAGAATTAGAATGGCTCTTAGTATTGACTTTGTGAACATAAAGAATACTGACTTTTAACCAGGTCTATTTAACAAAAAAATCAAATATCTTTCTCTAATTTTGATCATCTGTTCCAAACTTGATGCTTTTATTGACTTGTAGGATTGGCTGTAGACTTAATAATAATAAAAATCAATAAAAAAAAACAGATTAACGATTTGTCGGTCTCTCTCATAATTGCCCAGCCTTATTTTAACACATGACTGATTCTCAACAGGAGGGCTCTAGACTTCACAGCCTGTTACAACGATATACTAAATAACTCATAAATATTGCTTTTAGCTTGATCTGGGTCAAACGCTAAAGACGACCTGAGTCCATATCTGCTATTGAGCTAAAAGCCCTTTGTGAGCTATTCTGGTGTAAAAATGATGAATTATTAAAGTTAATAGCAGACAACGGAGGCGTATACGGGACAATGTATAGGTTTAACTCGATAGTAAGAGTAAAAATGACTGAGATGTAGAAAATTTGTAATATAACAACTAACACAGGTCTAAAATGTATGAATATCGCTAAGGCTAGGCTACGGTATGGCTAGGCTACATGCTAACATTTTTACAAAGTAGGTTGTCAGAGAGTATTCACTAATAATTATTATATTGGTCAAGCTCAATTTGTTTTGAAAATGAACAGCAATTTAAAATGTCTTTCAGTATTAATTTGCGCATAAACAAAGCAGATTTTAATAGTTGCCAGTTTAATAGACAGAAAATTGGTAAAATATCTTCCTCCAAAATCTGAACCGACAGAGGAATGTAGATTAAAAAGAACCAAGCTGATCATTTACGATTAGAAATGACAGAATATTAGTCTCAGTTAATTTTTTTATTAATTGCACAGTGCGAATTTGAAGTGAAAGGACTGATTCAATATTGTACACATAATAATGTGTCACTCATAAGTATTCACTTGTAGAAAACAAAAAAAAAAGTATAAATAAAGGATTTTTGTCTATGACCAACTTGACGTGTTTCTGTGCTTGCCTAATATAGTATACTGTAGTCCTATCTCTAATTGATTAACGATAAATTTGAATTTGCAGCTACATTTAACATGAAATTGAAAGTGAAATATGAAAAAAAAGATGCAGTTTCTCAGATAAAATTATTTATATTGAGTAATAATTTAATAAAAACGTTAAAAGTATTTACTCTTAAAACTGGCTTGGTTTCTGAAATGGTTTTTGGACTGAAAGAGCATCTAAAGGTGCACTGTGTAACTTTTTTTTTAGGGGTCACCTGCTAATTTCTGTGGAGATGACATTGCTCTGCCTGGAATGTTCCACAGTGTGACATTAAACAGCTGTAACTTACATTTATTAAAATACAGGCGATATTATAGCACAAAAATACCTAGAAAAACAGGGATTTTGACTTGTAGGGTTGCCTCTCCATAGATCTGGCCTGTAACTTGGTCTGGTTTGTTCTCCGTGATGATAGAAAGGTTTAATGCCATACTGTGGAACATTCCAGACAAAGCAATAACATCTCAATGTGGAGGAACATGTTTGACGGGTACTCCAGCAGAAAAGTTATACAATGCACCTTTAAGATTGAGACAAAAAAAAAAATCTGTGAGCCTAATTAACCCAAGTAATAAAATAACTTGAATTTAAGCCTATGCACATTTAAAACTATTATTATTTTACGTACAATTCTAAAAAATGTATGCAGTGTTTATGTTAAGACTGAAAAATGTATGTGTAAAAAATATTGATTCAGTTGTTTCTGATGAACAAAATTCAGCACAAATCTTTAACAAAATCCCTACATTTGAAACTTTATAAGACCTCCAAATCTGTACGGAATACGTTTACTTTTTACTCTTTAAGTACACTTTTAAACAGATACTGCAAAGTTTAGGTTACAGCAGATAGCCATGCAGGTAGCCTATGATGGAAATAGTTTCTGAACTGAAAAGTTGAGACGAATTGTCAAAAAATATATGTATCTGTAGGTCTAATTAACCCAATTAATAAACAAAACAAAACAAAACTGAAAAATATACGCAGAGTTTAGGTAACAGCAGATAGACTTGCAGGTAGCCTATAATGGAAATACTTCTTAATTGGCGAAGACTGCCCATTGAAACTTGCGGCTGGAGTTAGCCTCTAAGCTAACGTTGACATTTACCAGGACTGAACGGCTGTAATTACTACAAATACACCACTTTGCGCCGCACACTTGAGCCATTCATACCAATTAAAAGTCCCCAGCAGCTCCACTGACTTTCCCAATCCAATTCAATCACACAGACGCACACATTTTAGCATTGGGGCTAATTTGGCTGGTCAGCGTGTAGCTTTAGTTAGCCTGGCGCGCTGCCTTTGGTGTGAGTATATAGCGTGTCCTTTCCCTGTGCTTTGTTGTGTAGGTGACCATTTCTGTGGATGGGATCCTCACCACCACCGGCTACACCCAGGAGGACTACACCATGCTGGGGTCTGATGACTTCTTCTACGTGGGTGGGAGTCCTAGCACGGCCGACCTTCCCGGATCTCCTGTCAGCAATAACTTCATGGGCTGCTTGAAAGAGGTAAAGACAGTAGCAGCAGTAGTAGAAACAAAGTAGTAAAGTACTGTACTTAAAGGTCCCATATTACACAAAATTGACTCTTGTGACCTTCAAGCCATGTCTCAATGTTGTTACCTCCTCAAAAACATGGAGTTATGTTTTAGTAACGCTTTATTATTAGTCTGTCTCCATCTCCAAAGCTCAAAATGCTCTGTTCCACCTTGTGATGTCAAGTTAACAGCCTTTTTTAACTTTGTTTAGTAGAGATTGGCAATTCCAAGGCTGAAATCATCCAAATGATTCTAGTGAAGGTGTAAGATTAAAAACACAGTGGAGCACTTCCTGTATCACCACCTGACATCACAAGTTGGAACAGAGCGTTTTCTGTTTGAAAGAAGAACTCAGCCTAAATATGCAGGATTTGTGTGTTAAACATATGTGAATAAAACAAAACACAACAATATTATAACACAGATCAGGAAATAGTGTAATATGGTATAAATGTTAGGTATCTGTACTTTACTTAAGTACATACTTGGATTTTTTAAAACTTTTACTTCACTACATTTGAGAGCAGGTATATAGTTCATAGTTCATAGTTAGCTTTATTGTCGAAAGACCATATGTACACGACACATATTGAATCAAAATTTCGTTTCCCCCTGGCCAAGCAGAGATAGGGAGACGGTCAGGGGAGGGGCCAACTTGGAGATAACAGAGTAGAAAAGATGCAGTACAACAATATTCACAAACATATTACGACAAAAACAATGGGACAGGTAAAACACACAGTGTCTTTTTGGTTGGTGACAAATGGGAGGGTGGAGAAGGGGAGCAGTCCAGAATATTGATGAAATTGTTTGAAAACTGAAGCAGAGGTGAACATTACTAAATAGACAGGGCAGAGTGTTTACACAATGTCTGAGTGCTGTGATGATAAGGCCGCTGTGACCTTGGAAGTGTTTGTGCAGAAGGTGCAGAGTCAAAACAAGTCCAGTTGAAGTCGATTTTCAAGGAGAATTAATTACACCGAAAGGGGGGAATAATTTAACATAAGCGATACATTTTTAGAACCCAGGCGAACAGACAATTAGCCAGAACCCTGGTTCTGCCAGGCCCCCCAACTTCATGTTACCAAGCAGGGCCGTGCGCCTCCCAGTCCTCCCTCCTAGCATGTATGAACGCGGACTGAGCCGCTGTTCCGCACAGTTCCACAAACATTATTCGTGATGGTATCCGAGTGCCAGGGGGGTTTCCACAGATTGGAGATGGTACAGTCCTCAATCTGTGTCTCCTTCTGATGTAGACTTTCCCTGGTCTGCAACAGCTCCACTGTGGTGTAAAATGACAGCCGACAGCTTGGGGTCTCTTTGTCCGCTGCCGGCATTCCAATTCTCCGATAGGTCAGAAAACATCCCCCAGGCCAATCCACATGTCCTGCCATCAAAATTCCAATAGTAAATCGTTTCGCGTCCCTTGTGTATCCGGCAGCGAGTTTCCGTCGGGCTCTCTGGACCAGCGCTCCGCCGTGAAAAAATTGTGCCAATTGCATTGAGGGACCAGCTTGTCAATTCCATAATTTAGGATTTTGAAAATCTGTTCCAAACAAAAAAAAATTGACGAGACGAGAAAAATAAAAACACCAGCAAGAAGAAGAAAACGCGTTAGCTCTCCACAACAGCTAGAACAGAAAAAATATGTACTTTCTACTCCAAAATATGTACTTTCTACATTTTTGAACAGGACTGAAAAATAATACTTTTTTTTTTATTATTATTGTTGGAGACCTGCTGAAAATGTAGGAGATGGGCTTGTTTTTAATACATTCATAATTTGAGCCAACAAAAAAATATAACAACAAATAAACCAATAAAAACAGCTAGAAAATAATGATTAAAAATTCATCACAAATCTGTACCAAATCCCTACATTTGAAACATTTCCTTTTTACTCTTTAAATACATTTTGAAACAGATACTTGAACAATTTTACTTAATTCTTACTTAATACTTATTTTTTTCATGTGATACTTTTACTTTTGAGTATTTTTTTTGCTCTGGCATCTGTACCGTTACTTAAGTAACAAAATTGAGTACTTCTTCCATCACTGGGTAATGATATTAAAGTGTAGTGGACAAAAAGCAGGCCATCTTAAGGTGTTCATTTATTTGTGTTCCTCCTATAGTCTAAGTTTACACCATATATAGGTCAGAATAATAAATGTAGGCTATACTAAGCAGGAGCCAAGAACAAAAAGGGCATCTATATGTGTTAAAATTAGGTAAAAGTAGTATATTATCCTATTCAAAATATTAATACTGACGTTAGTTGGTTTGACAAGGTACAATTTAAAGAAATGAATGAAGAGATGAGAAATTACCACATTAATTTCTTGAAAGGGAGCAGAGAAAAATCACGCACACTTCTCTGTTCAGAGTTTAAAGAAATCAATTATGCAAAATCAGTTTGAGCTTTCTACCATGTTCCTCCATCAAAAACATGAGGTTATAGATGTCTTCCATGCATGTTTGAGTAATGTAGCAATCTCTTCGGGCCCCTCTTTACGGTTAGCTGTAAGATTCTGTGAAATGTATCATCCACTGTTAGAAAACTCTCCATAAATATCTACAAATCTGTACGCAGCAACTTAACAAACCTGATGCGACGCGCTGTAGTTCCATTAGCAGGATGCAGGCTGATTGTGCTGTTATTGCGCTCTGATGGGGGAGTGACTTAGCGTAGAGAGCCATTGAGGTCAAATCTGCTGACGTCGCATACGTGTTTACGTCACCATTTCTGGATATTTATATTTATAAAGTAAATTAAGTAAATTAAGGTAAATAAATTTAATTAAAATGAAAAAGCTAAGTAAATTAAATTAAGTAAATAAATTAGTACGCATGCGCACGGACATAGTGATAATGTATCACAGCACCACCTAGCCGCCTGGCACGCATACCCAATCGAATTCCACACACTTTTGCATCATGCAGATTTCCTCCCGAAAACACTCGTCTAAACACGGAATAAAGTGACACCCCTTTTGCGTCTTCTGTTCAGACCGTCACCATACAAACGTAGCCTTAAATATGTTATGTGTTAGAAGTGAATACCCCATAGAAGTAAAATACCCCCTCTTTAAGTTATATACTGTAGGTTAGATGAAATAGGCATGTATTACTGATTTTGTATTTTTTTCTGATTAAAAAAACGTAAAATTTTGGGGGGAAATGTATCAGTAAGAATTAGGGATGCAAATTATCGATTAATTCATTAATCTATAGTTGATTGACCTTATCGATCGACTTACGATTAATTGATAAGCGGCGTTTTTCACCAGAATTTTGGTGTTTCAATAGGGTCTTTAAGAATATAAGCTATAGTATACATAGCACTGAGTCAAAAATATATCATAGTATTATTATATTGTAGGCTATATTCCTCAATTAATTATTCCTTAGTAAAAAGCAGTGTAACATTTTGTTCTGCATCCTGATTGGCTAAGAGACTAGACCAGGACTAAACGTGGACTAAACCAGGTCTAGACCAGAACTAAACCAGGTCTAAACCAGGTCTAAACCTGGACTTGGCCTGGACTAAACCTGGACTAAACCAGGATTAAACCACCACGTGCCGCTGCTGGTTTCGTGCAGCTGGTTTGTGGCTAGGGCTGAGACTACTCATTCCGGGCGCCGCGGTTCGTTCTCGTGCTCAGCAGCCCCGGTGTACGCGCGGGCCGGGGGCTGCTGAGCAGTGCCGTTGGCGCCTGCAGCCGGCTGTGATTCGAGCTTGGCGCAGCACGGTGCGCAGTTGCCTTGTTTCGTTACCACGCAGGTGCGCGTGTCCGCGATTAGTGATTAATTGCAATTAATGCATTTTGATCGACCAACGTCTTGATCGACAATTAATCGTAAGTCGATTAATTGTTGACATCCCTAGTAAGAATCAATACTTTTTGATATATTGTCAATCTTAACGTGTTGATATCATAATTTGCATATATTAAAACTAAACCATGCCAAATCAGGTCTAAAACCAAATTAAAGGTCCTTAATTATACAAAATTTACATGATTTAACTCATGTTATAATGTTGTTACTTCATCAAAAACATATCTGAAGTTTTTGTGTTTTGAGTTAAAAAAATGTGTGAATGAAACAAAACCCAGCTCCAGTTATGTTTGTGATGAGGAAATAACATTATAACATAGATCAGAAAATACTGCAATATGGTAAATCTGTTCTAAAACAAGAATAAACAAAGGCAGTATTAAAACTAAACACAGTTCTCCAGTTTCTACAGTTACTATTAAACTTTATAGACACAAGGGCACTTTCAAGTCTTGTAATTCAAGCTGTCGACCAAAACCCTCTTCCTGAATACAAAATGTGTCCCAAGTCACAGTCCATCGCCCTGCTATACTTAAAACATAAAAAATCGATTATTTAATGCTACACTGCAATGATAAACATCGCTTTCTCCTCGTAGCATTTAGTCATGCTCCCATTTCACTCATGTTATCTTCAAAAGCACACACTACCTCAATTAAACCAGAAAAAAAAAACACTATGGAGGCGAGCAAAGAAAAATAAAATACTTATTATACTTAAAGGTGCATTGTGTAGTGTCCAAACCAGGTCAGAGACGCGACCCCACTCACTGTCAGAATGTCTGTTCTTCTGAGCTGTAAAACCACTTGTAATTGAGTGTAGAATCCCTCAGTCATCCAGGTAGAATCCATGGCAAAAGTTGAAATTCAGTTTGTCAACTGGACAAAAGTTTATTTGGTCGAATACGTTTTGCAGCTCATCCAAGTTGTTTCTTCAGTTCAGGTCAGACGCTGGTGGATATAAGGCAGAGTCCATCAGCGCCAGAACTGAAGAAGCAGCTTGGATGAGCTGCGAAACGTATTTGACCAAATAAACTTTTGTCCAGTTGACAAATTGAATTTCTCATTTTGCAAGCTGTAATTGAATAAATGTAAGGTAGAGCTATTAGAGAGTCAGGCAGAACAATGACATATCTGTAGAAACAAGCAGATTTTTGTCTTAGATAGTTTTTGTATTGTCTTACATTGTATTTTGTACACTGTCTTTTTTGCACTGCTTGGCCAGAGAGAAACGGAATTTCGATTCACTGTATGTCGAACACATATGGCAGAATTGACAATAAAGTTGACTTTGACTTGACTTTGACTTTGGAGGTGATGGCCCTTCCACTAGGAAAGTTACACAATGCACCTTTAAACAACTTTAACAACTTAGCACTACGCTTACACTTAACACTTAGTTCCAAACTAACTAGTAACTAGGTCTGTATTTCACGTTTTGAAGACAGTAAAAAAAAAAAAAAAAAAATCACATACAGCTCCTTTATGATACGAACAAATATAAAAATTAAAGGGCCCATATTATGCAATTTTCTGATCTGTTACAACGCCGTTTCCTCATCACAAACACACCTGGAGTTGTGTTTTGTTTCATTCACACATGTTTAACACACAGTTAAGAGAGAGAGTTTGTCTCTCAAACAGGAAACACTTGTGATGTCATGTGGTGATACAGAAAGTGCTCCACTGTGTTTTTAAACTCCACACACCTTCACTAGAATCATTTGGATAAGTTCAGACATGGAATTGCCCAATTCTACTGAGCAAAATGTAAAAAGTTGCTTTTAGCTTGTGACATCACACGGTGGAACAGAGCATTTTGAGCTTTGAAGATATAGACAGAATACCGGTAATAACAAACATGTGTGAATTAAATAACACAACTCCTTGTGTGTTATTGACGAGGTAACGGCAGGTACCATGACTTAAAGCTCACTAGAGTACTTTTTGCGTAATATAGGATCTTTAATTTGGCAAACGCACAGCAGCATCAGACAGAATCCATGATGAGTATTATGAGTATTGTTGAGGGAGTGGAGACTGCACTAAGCACTAACATGCTAATTAGCTACGCCACAGAGAGCCGCTGTGCTCGAAATGGGCCACATCGCTACAGCAACCTCACAGCGATAAACAAACGATGCACATGCGGCAGGAGGAGTGTAAATAACGGCTAACTAAGGCAGGGGGAAAGAAGCTAAATGAACATATGAACGCACAGCAGTTCAGACAATAAGCGTCAGAATACACTGACACTCACATAGAGAGATAAACAAACACAGAAACGACTACAGACAGCAGCAGTGAACCATAAATACTGAACCCATGCTGGAAACGCAAGGGCAAATAAACTGGCTTCATATTTTAGCCGTCTGGATGAAGTTATAATAAATGCCAATATCTCCCCAGGTCTTGTTAAATTGTAAGATCTTTTTTTTTGTGCAGTCTTTTAGTATTTAAAGCTGTATGTAACTTTTCTGGTGGCTTTCACATCTACTTGTTTCCATGTAAATATCATTGCTTGGTCTGGAATGTTCCACCGTATGGCATTAAATGTATCCCTTTCCATAAAGACTGCAACAAGCCAAGTTACAGGTCAGATCTGCGGGGAGGCGAGCCAGTAAAAATGCATTCTTTTTTAGGCTACGTTTATATGATGATGGTCTGAACAGAAGACGCAAAAGTGGTGCCGCGTCTTCACTTTTTATTCCGCGTTTAGACAAGTGTTTTTGGGAGGAAATCTGTGTGCATACGGTGATGCAAAATGTGTGGAATTCAATTGGGTATGGATGCCAGGCGGCTAGGTGGCGCTGTGATACATTATCACTATGTCCGCGCATGCGTAGAATCTTCCTTCTTCTCATCTGCGCCGCGAAAAGCAAAACAAAACATGGCTACCGGTAGCAAAAAAAATTATGTGGTCAGACGAAGAAGTTCAACTATTGCTTCAGACCACGTTAGACTACAAAGCAACGAAGGCGCAACAAGGTGGCCTGGGAGTCCTGCCAAACAAAGTACACTGATATATGGACCGATGTGACGTAAACGCGTACGCGACGTCAGCAGATTTGACCAGAGTTTTGCGTCTTGGGCAGTGTAGACGAAAACGTTACGGCGGAGCGTATTCAAGTTTTCCACTTTGGAGGGCGGTTTCAGTTTTTTGCTTTTTTAAGCCCCTAAAATGCCGTCACCATCTAAACAAAAGGCACTTCTGATAAAATATTTTGTAATTTCTACCCGTAAGCGTTCTCGTGTAAACAGGCCTTCAATTGTATTTGGTAGAAGTAGCAGGTTACGGACACTCCACCAGAAAAGTTACATAGAGTTTTTTTTATTTTTGTCATTACGCATTTATTTAATTACAAGTGTTTTCTTAAACACTTAAGTACATTAATAATAATAATTTTTTTTAGTTTGCTGCTATATTGTGAAGCATTCCACGCAAAGCGAAGCAAAGTTACATAGTGGACCTTCAACAAAATTTAAAATCATTCCTTCCCATTGTCTTACCTGTGGGTTTCAGAATGATAAAACATTAGGACGTTGGCATAGCTATTAACAATTTAAATATTATACTAGTATATTTTGAATGGAAAATCTCCTCAAAATGTCGCACATACCGCACAGCTAAAACCTATGAATAAAGAGCAATATCCAAACCCAGCAGTGAAAGCATTTTGCTGTGATTTCATTTGATCCTGTTTAAACCAACCTCAAAGTCAACCCTCCTCTGCTCGCCGCATTTACATACTTAATACGATGATATGATAAACGCCGGGACAGAAATTAAGACTTATGCAATGAATCACACGCTTGAGCGGCGATTGGCTCATGGCCTCCCACTCGCACCCACTGTGAGGCCAGAGAAACCATTTTGATTGAACCTACACACACACACACACACACACAAATGTATAATGTAAAGGGCAAATAAAACAAGGATAAATGTGTGCATGGACTTTAATGTAGCTCGTCTGAATGCTTTATTATTAGTCTGCCTACATCTCCGTCGCTCAAAACGCTCTGTTCCACCTTGTGATGTCATGTAAACAGCTACCTTTTACCTTTAAAGATGCACCATGTAACTTTTTGGCTGGGGGATCGTCACCTGCTTATTTCTATGGATATGTCATTGGTCTGTTGTAGAATGTTCCACAGTATGGCATTAAACAGATCAACCTTACATTTATTAAATTACAGGTGGTTTTACAGTTCAGAAATGTGCCCGGCCATGGAGAAAACAGTCACAAGTCGAACTGGAGGCGTTTTGAGTTATTCACAGATTCTGAAAGTGTAGATTCTAAGCTTTTCCAACGATGTCTTACACATGGAAATCTGAGAACATTTGAAGAATTTGTGGCCATTTGAAAGCAGCACATCTGAAAACGACGAGCTGAGAAAAGCTTCTCTAAGGATTCTTTAACTCCAGGCATTCAGGACTCATTTGCATGACATCAAGCTAAGCCCTCCCCTATCACTGACATCACTGTGGTGTTTCAGGGCAGGTCAGAATTAGACATTTGTTAAAATGGAAATACTTTTATAACAAAAAGTCCATATAATAATTCAATAATACACAGGATATGTTAAGTCAAAATCATCTGTATTGTCAATTTAATACAATACAAAATAGTATAGGACACCACACACACACACACACTCTGGACACACCTTAGTTCTGTTTTAGTCCTGGTGTAGTCCTGTTTTAGTCCTGGTTTAGTGCTGTTTTAGTCCTAATTTAGTCCTGTTTTAATCCTGTTTTAGTCCTGTTTTAGTCCGGGTTTAGTCCTGTTTTAGTCCTGTTTTAATCCTGTTTTAGTCCTGTTTTAGTCTTGTACCTAGAAACTAGAAAAAACTAGAGAAAAGCGTTTGACAGGCTCTAAAGCAGAAAAGTTACACAACGCACCTTGAATTAGAGATCGGGCAATCCCAGGGCTAAAATCATCCAAACGATTCTAGTCAAGGTGTGTGGAGTTTAAAAACGCAATGGAGCACTTGCTGTATTACTGGATTATATCACAGGGGGGAACAGAAAGACTTATGCAATGAATCACACGCTTGAGCAGTGATTGGCTCATGCCCTCCCACTCGCGCCCACTACATGCACGCGCACACACACACACACACACACACACACACTACACACAAATGTATAATGTAAAGGGCAAATAAATCAAAGCTGCACTGAACAAAGGGAGGATAAAAGTGTAAGGACTTTAATGTTGCTAGTGTGAACTTGTGTTAATAATTCAGAATACGGCATAAAACAATGTACTTCAATTAACCTCATTGCCATGGAGACGAGCTACTTTTTAACCCGGGTCAAAACATGTGGCGTTGGTAATTAGGATTTAGACAGTGCAGTAAATGCTTTGTCAGTCTTTGTGAGGGTTTAGCGCGTGAGCCAAATAGCAAAAAGCTGCGGGTTAAATTGGACGGTCATTTCACTAAAACGTAGCTTTTCTACTGGAGAGTCTGCTACATTTGCTGCTTGTTGTCAAGGAGATCGCTTTGCCTGGGAAGTTCCACAGTATGACATTAAACTATTCAATCATAGCTGGTATTATTGTGAATAGATTAAGATAACAGAGCCTTTATTTGTGCCACAGTGGGAAAATTCCAATGTTGCAATGCACAATTCAAGAAAATAGAAATATGCAAGCAAAAAATCAAGACAAATAACTATTAAAGGGGCCATATTGTGCTATTTTCTGATTGTTATTATAATATTGTTTTCCCATTTAAAAACATACCCAGAGTTGTGTTTTGTTTCATTCGCACCTGTTTAACATACAAACCCACAATTATTTAGGCTGAGTTCTTCTCTCAAACTGAAAACACTTCCACCTTGTGATGTCATGCAGTAATACACAAAGAGCCCCACTGTGTTTTTAAACTCCATACACCTTCACTAGAATCATTTGGATCATTTCAGCCCTGGAATTGCCAAACTCTACTGAACTAAGGCTACGTTTATATGATGACGGTCTGAACAGAAGACGCAAAAGTGGCGTCGCGTCTTCACTTTTTGTTTCGCGTTTAGATGAGCGTTTTCGGGAGGAAATCTGCGTGCATACGGTGACGCAAAAGTGTGTGGAATTCGATTGGGTATGCATACCAGGTGGCTAGATGGTGCTGTGATACATTATCACTATGTCCGCGCGCATGCGTAGAATCTTCCTTAATTTATTTACTTAAATAAATTTATATAATTTAAATAAATTGCTTTACTTTAATTTAATTCTAATTTCATTTATTTAACTTAGTTTACTATATAAATGGTGACGTAAACGCGTACGCGACGTCAGATTTGACCAGAGTTTTGCGTCTTGGGCAGTGTAGACGAAAATGCTACAGCAGAGCATATTCAAGTTTTCCACTTTGGAGAGCGGTTTCAGTTTTTTGCATTTTTAAACCCCCAAAACGCCGTCACTGTCTAAATGAAAGGCACTTCCGATAAAATATTTTGTCGTTTTTACCCGTAAGCGTTCTCGTGTAAATAGGCCATAAAACTAAAAGGAGCTGTTAACTTGAAAACTACCGCTTCATGACATCACAAGATGGAACAGAGTATGTTGAGCTTTGGAGATGTAGACAGACTAATAATAAAGGATTACTCAGACATGTGTGAACTAAGCAAAACACAACTCTAGGTATACGCAAAACTTTTACGCAAAACTGTAAGAGCAAAAATACTAGGCTCACACATTATTATATTAAAACAGTGGCTTTCTTTATACAGTGCAGCAAACAGACAGAATAAATAGCTGGTGCTGTGACCTTCCCTGTACCTTGGGAAACATGCATTTTTACTGTGAGCAGGGTTGCCTCTCCACAGATCTGACCTTTCTTGAATTCATGAAGATAGATACGTTTATTGTGGAATATTCTTGGCAAAACAATATGGCTTTCATGGAGATAAGCAGGTAGTGGACTGCCTTGTTAAAGTGTCTTACTCTGACTTGTTTTATTATCTATTTGCATCACTAATATCCGTCATTAAAGGTCCTATATTACGCAAAACTGATTCCTGAGCTTTTAGTCGTGTTATAATGCTGTTACCTCTTCAAAACGGCATTTTGGGGGCTTAAAAATGCGAAAAACTGAAACTGCCCTCCAAAGTGGAAAACTTGAATACGCTCCGCCGTAGCATTTTCGTCTACACTGCCCAAGACGCAAAACTCTGGTCAAATCTGCTGACGTCTTGTATAGGGCTGGGTATTGTTCAAAATTTTCCGATGCCGATACCAATATCAATACCTTCATTTCAATACCGATTCCTAACCAGTACCTTGTTCGGTTCCTATTTTATATTAATTCTAGGAAAAAATTAAATTTCATTACACATTCTATTCCACATACTGGAGTTTATTTTCTGTTATTCAAGTTATTGAATATCAAGTTATTGAAGTAAAGTAAACAACACAACTGCACATCATTACATTATCTCTCTCTCACACACACACACAAACACACACACATATCTAACAGTTTTTCTTCAAGAAAATTAACATATATGAAATAAAGAAAATTCATTTAATAATCAGTTGTGTCACAAGAGTTAGATACAACAAAGGAAGATTATTTTGATTTAGTATTCATTTGGGTAAATTATTTTCAAAGAAACATATTCTTTATTTTTATGTTTAACTAATTTGAGTTAAAGAAAAGAGAGAAAAAGCCTGAGAATTAAATTTTCAAATTAAGGAGATGAAATAAAATGATTTTCATTTAAAAATCCGTTGTGTCACGTTTTACTTTTGGAGAATTATCAACACGTATGAGTGAGGGGGTACTCGAGGTATGACAGAAGGGCTCAGGGGGTACACAAGACAAAAAAGGTTGGGAAACACTGCCATAAACAATAGTTACTCGCTAATATCCTACAGTACCGTTAACATACATAGGTAAACTTGCAACAACCTAGCTAGCTCCTACCTTAACAAACAAAGCAGATCAACGGAATTCGCAGAACAAACTAACCCGATGGAATATCAGATACAGCGCTGTGCTCAGTACTTTCCGAGTGTGGTCGTAAAACGTCCTGTAGCTCTTGTCAGATATGCTGCACCGCGCAGTATTAGAGTCGTTCTTACGAAAGTATAACCACGCTTTCGACTTCGGCATTTTTGTGCGGTTTGACGACTCCGCAGCCAAGCTAATTGATTAGCCAACTTATTAGCACCCTACAAGTTAGGTGAATCTCGCCTTGCCTGTGAACGAGGGGCGTGACCACGCTGTGTTTTTCATACACGCGGCCAATCTCAGGCGGCATTGTCAGGCCATAAGCATGCAGGCACGTATCTGAGCCACACGTGATTAACCTCTGGGTATCGAAACGTGGAACCGAAAGACGAGGCATATTTCGATACCCAGAAGAACCTAAGCATTTCGGTCGGTGCCATGGAGGAACCGAATTTCGATGCCCAGCCCTAGTTGTGTACTTGTTTACGTCACATCGGTCCATATATCAGTGTACTTTGTTTGGCAGGACTCCCGGTCCACACCTTGTTGCGCCTAGTCTAACAATAGTAATAGCAATAACAATAGTAATAGTAATAACAATAGTAATAACAATAGCAATAGTTGAACTTCTTCGTCTGACAACACAAATTTTTTTTTGCTCCCCGTAACCATGTTTTGTTTTGCTTTTTGTGGTGCAGATGAGAAGGAAGATTCTACGCATGCGTGCGGACATAGTGATAATATATCACAGCACCACCTAGTCACCTGGCATGCATACCCAATCGAATTCCACACACTTTTGCACCGTATGCACGATGCCACTTTTGCATCTTCTGTTCAGACCATCATCATATAAACGTAGCCTCAGTAGAGATTGGCAATTCCAGGGCTTAAACTATCCAATTATGAGTCTAGTGAAGTTGTATGGAGTTTAAAAACACAGTGGAGCACTTTCTGTATTGCCAGTGTCAGTGTTTGAGTGAAGAATTGAGTCTAAATATGCAGGGTTTGTGTGTTAAACATGTGTGAATGAAACAAAACAAAAGTCAAGATATGTTTTTGATGAGTAGACAATATTATACCATAAATCAGAAAATAGCATAATATGGGACCTTTTAGTTTCTCTTACAAAATTACAATACAATTCAATGCATTTCTCAACTTTCCTGGATCTTGCTGTCAATGTGTGTAGTAATTTTTCATATTTGCATCATTATTAAGTACAGAAGTGTCAAACTACCACACACTGTCCACCCTTTTGCAATTCTAAAAGCAATGCAATCCCCCAATAACCTTCAGCTTGTTGTAACTTATGCATAGTTTGAGAAATAAGGGCATCTTTTTAGTTTGCTTCTGCTGTGGGCATATAAAAAACTGTGGTGTAATAAAGAGAGGGCTGTTTGCACACATCAGAATGCACCGCACACACCCTCTCCTCCCCCGCACCATCACTGCTCACTGTGAGACCTCACTGTGTCACACATACAAGCTGAGAAAGACTATTAGGACCGCTATTTTAAAGGTGCATTGTGTAACCTTTCTGCTGGAGAGTCCGTCACTTGCTTGTCTCTATGGATATGTCATTGCTCAGCCTGGAATATTCCACAGTTTGACAGTAAATAGCTCGACTTTACGTTTATTCAATTACAGACAAGACATTTTCAATACAAAAATGTCTTGGAAAAACAGGCATTCTGACTGTGAGCGGGGTTGCCTCTCCACAGATTCGACCTGTAACTTGGTCTGGTTTGGTCTCCATGAAGATAGAACGGTTTAATGCCATACTGTGAAACATTCCAAACAAAGCAAGGAGTAAAAGCATTTAACGGACCCTCCACCAGAATACAGCTCTGGAAAAAAATAAGAGACCACTGCATTTTTTTCTGAAATCAGCATCTCTACATGTATTACAGCCATTCCATTCCAGCGTCTGTTGAATTCCAACACAAACACAAAGCTGAGCTACTTCAGTTCTTACACCGGGAGTGGAATAAAGTCACCCAAAAACAATGTGAAAGACTTGTGGAGAACATGCCAAGACACATGAAAGCCGTGATTAAAAATAAGGGTTATTGCACCAAATATTGATTTTTGAACTCTTCTTAAGTGTAAACATTAGTATTATGTTGTTTTAAAATGAATTTAATCGTGTTTCTTTGCATTGTTTGAGGTCTGAAAACATGTATCTTTTTTGTTATTTGGAATTTGGGGGAAATGTTGTCAGTAGTTTATAGACTCAAACAAAAATGTTCCTTTTGCCCAAACACATACCTATAAGTAGTAATATCAGAAAAACTGAATTTTGCAGTGGTCTCTTATTTTTTTCCAGAGCTGTAGTTACACAGTGCACCTTTAAAGTTTCAGTCTTTTATAGACTATTTCAAAGTATGACTGGAAATCACAGGATCGTGAATCAGTGCGATACATGCCTGACAATACGATAATGTTTTGTTTTTACAATATATGCCATAATTAAAGGTCCACTGCGTAACATTAGAGATGCATCGATCCTGTTTTCTTCAGTCTGATACTGTAATTTCGATACTTTGGCTTCAGGTATCTGCCTATACCTGATATCAGCTGATAACAGTGGGGAGACTGAATATTGTATTTAAAACTGATCTAATTATTTAATGTAGCTGTTATTTATCTTTCAAGTAACTACAGAACAGCTTTGTGCAAATGCAAATTCAAACTTGACACTTGGACCGGCTATAAGCAGTAAATAGTCTTACTAAATCAATTTCTAATGTCCATCCAGGATATCGACTGAACCAATACTTGTCATTTTTCAGTATTGGCACCAATATACGATACCAGTATCATATCGGTGCATCCCTCTTAACATTTCTAGTGGAGGATTCGTCACCTGCTTGTCTCCATGGAGATGTTAATGCTTTGTTTAGAATGTTCCACAGTATAGATTAAAACTATCTATCACGAGGGAGACAAACAGGTTACAGCACTACGCTATGTTACAATTCAGATCTGTGGAGAGTCGCCCCTATTCACAGAAGGAATTACTGCATTTTTGAGCAATAGAAACATCTGTAATGAATAAATTCTGGATGTATACTGTATGTTTAATGTCATAACATGGAACATTCTAGACAAAGCAATAACCTTTCCATGGAGACATCAGGAAATGTTATGTTGTACCTTAAATTAGGATTTACAACAATAAAAGTTTGGACAAATATTTACTGTATTTTTGGACTATAAGTTGCACCAGCCAAAAAAATGTGTAATGAAGAAGAAGAAAAAAAAAAAAAAAAAAGCATATAAGCCAAGACTATAAGTCGCACTTTTTGGGGGAAATTTATTTTATAAAATCAGAGACCAGGAACCAGGATTTCATCTTGAAAGGCATGTATTTCAATTTGAAAAGCAATAGTAATAATAACAACAGAATAGAGAACAACATATTAATATATTACGTTAATAGATAACTATAAAATAAATAATGTACCGTTACAAGTTTTCAGATAAAATAAATAACATACCGTAACAAGTTTACCAAATTCTCCATCTCACTCCAAATCACTAAATCCATTGAATTCATACTCGGTGTCACCTCGGAGCAACTCCGTGAACTCCGGAGGTAAACATTTTCAGTGTTACAAAAGTACAAGCCTACAGAGCCCGTTCAAGGCTTATGAAAATTGTAATATTTAAGTCGCACTGGAGTGTAAGTCGCAGGACCATCCAAACCATGAAAATTTATAGTCCGAAAAATACGGTAATGCAAAACAAATACTATAGCTGTAGTTTAGACCTCTACATTTGATTCTTGTATTAGATTAGCAGTACACATAATTCTTAAGTCAAGCTGGCAAAGAAACAAAAAATTAAAGTAGCAAAAACATGAGAGCCCTGCTAACATATTCTGCTTCTCTGGTTCTTTTTCATATAGAGAATCATGTTAAAAGCTAATTGGGCACTTTCTTACTAGGGATTTGCTATATTGTTTTCTTCTATACCACACATCTATACAGCAAATGCAACATTTACATTATTAAACACTGGCAAAGAAGTAGTATTTTTTGTTAACATTGTTTTTATCTTTCCCTTTAACTAGGTTGTGTACAAGAACAATGACGTGCGGTTAGAGCTCTCGAGGCTGGCGAAGCAAGGAGACCCAAAGATGAAGGTAAGTTTTGGACTCTACTCTGAACTACTTAAATCTAAGGCTACGTTCAGACAGCAGGGCTTAAAGCTCAATTCAGATTTTTTCGGGAAATCTGATTCTTTTGCGAGGTCGTTCACATTTCCAATTAAATGTGACTTGTATGTGATCTCCAGTGTGAAATTTAAACACCCCAAAAGTGTCCTGCATGGGCATTGGAGGACACGATAACGTCACGTGCAGCGATTGTACTCAGTGTTTACGGAAGTTGCCTAAACATGGACACTAGCATTGAGCGCCTGGTGATTTTACAGTGCTGTTGTACCAGAGCCAGAACATGTACAAGTTATTTCTTTAAAGATCCCATGACATGGTACTTCTTGATGCTTTTATATGGCGCCTTAGTGGTTCCCTAATACTGTAAATGAATCCTTCTCCAAAATCAAGCCTCTGTGCATGAGAGAGCCTCTTGGGGGGAGCCATATTCAGAAATGTGTCTCGCTACACTTTATTCTGGGCGTGTCGCTTTAATACAAATGAGGAGGACAGAGATGGGCCAGTGCAGGCGGGTGGGGGTGTGGCCAAATCTGCCACTGTTTCCTGGTTTAGCGATGATCCTTGTTCTGTGTGTGTAAGTGGAGGAAGAAACAAGAAGGGGATTTGCAAGCCCAGCTCTGTATTGTCCCATGAAAAAAAACACTCGTAGGCAAAATAAAATAAAATTAAACCACTGCTGTTTCAGAGGTTTGGAGAAAGGACATCCGAGCCTGGAGAGACTCTCACGTCTCACGTTGCCTGGTTTACACCAGACCATATCACAAGTGATATATGGTCTGGGAGCCACCTACTGAATATCTCGTAGCGGAGGTGTGGTTTACGATCGCCAACGGCCGTTTATTGGGCGTTACGAATGTCTTTCATTTGGCGTATACGTAGCCCATAGCCAATCATGTCAGTTGTCAGTTCAAACTACAAGTTTCCTTTTCTCGCGTAGTACGCGTCACCGTCTTTCCACCCCTCCCCGCTCTCTGATTGGCTCCCAAAATCAGGAGAGCTCGCTTCGCCTAGTTGCCAGGCTTTCAGATCGGAACGAACGAAAGCAGTCTGGGATTTCACAGGTTAATGGAACGTTTTGGTGCTGAGAGTGGTGGGATTGCTATGTGCTTCGCTGCTTCACTGACACAGAGTTCATACGCAATTTTCATATGACGAGAAGAACGTTTGTGTACATTTGTGAGCGCCTACTTGTACCACTCTCGTTTGTTGATGACGTGTAGGTCTGATGAATGTGACCTGACCGTTTAGACTGAAGTCGCATGCCAAAAGATCGGATATGTATCGGTTTTAGGACCACATATCCAAGTGGCCTGGGTCGCATTGGAAAAATATTGGATCTGTATCGTTCAGACTGTCATTAAAAGATCAGATACAGGTCGCATAGGGGTGGAAAAATTGGATTTGGGTCACTTCAGGCTGCAGTCTGAACGTAGCCTAAATACACAGATAACTTACTATTAAATGACTCATATTCTGCTTTTTTCTCACCGGTTATACTGTTTCCTCGTCACAAACATACCTGGAGATGTGTTTTGTTCCATTCACACGTTTACCACACAAAGCCTGCATATTTAACAGTTTTCCTGTCAAAATGAAAACACTCTGTTCCACCTTGTGATCTCATGTGGTAATCGGGAGTGCTCTATTGTATTTTTAAACTGCATACATCTTTACTAGAATCATTTAGACAATTTCAGCCCTGGAATTACCCATCTCTACTGAACTAAAAGTAAAAGGTAGCTGTTAACTTGAAAACTAACGCTACATGACATCACAAGGTGCAACAGAGTATTTTGAGCTTTGGAGATGTAGAAAGACATAACATGAAGGATTCAAACATGTGTGAATGAAGAAAAACAACTCCACGTATATTTATAATGAGGTAAGTGAAAAGTCCCTCAGTCGTCCAGGTAGAATCCATGATAAAAGGAGAAGTTCAATTTGTCAACTGGACAAAGTTTGTTTGGTTGAAAACGTTTCGTCTAACCAGCACAAGAACCAGAGCTGACGAAGCCTCTCGGATGAGCGGCGAAACGTTTTCAACCAAACAAACTTTGTCCAGTTGACAAATTGAACTTCTCCTTTTATCATAATGAGGTAACAATATTATAACAACTCCAAGCTTGGGGGAGTCATAAAGGCCCTTTACTCTACATAAAACGGATAACTTAATTCAAACATTCCATATGTTTACTGATACATTATTGCATCCTCTATCTGGATATACCGTGTACATAGATAGGCCCTGTGGGATTATTTTAAAACAATTGACTTGCAGTGAAATTGGATTATATTTCTTGAGACAGTGCAGCTGCCACTTTCTTCTTCCAGTCAAGGGTCTCTATACAGAACAAAAAGGACAAAAGGTTTCAAGACCTGTGTTATTTTCAATGGATACTAGGGATGCAAATTATCGATTAATTCATTAATTGATGGTTGATTGACCTTATCGATCGATTAACGATTAACTGATAAGCGGCGTTATTCACCTGAATTTTAGTGTTTCAATAGGGTCTTTAAGAATATAAGCTATAGTAACATAACACTGAGTCATAAATATATCATAGTATTATTATATTGTATATTCCTCAATTAATTATTCCTTAGTAAAAAGCAGTCAAATGTATTGATGCTGAATAACAAAATACAGTAATCCCTCGCTCTATTGCAGTTCGCGGATTTATTTATTTATTTATTTTTTTATAGTGTAACATTTTTTATAGTGTAACATTGTGTTCTGCATCCTGATTGGCTAAGAGACTAGACCAGGACTAAACGTGGACTAAACCAGGTCTAGACCAGAACTAAACCAGGTCTAGACCAGGTCTAAACCAGGTCTAAACCTGGACTGGGCCTGGACCAGGTCTAGACCTGGACTAAACCAGGATTAAACCACCACGTGCCGCTGCTGGTTTCGTGCGGCTGGTTTGTGGCTAGGGCTGAGACTACGCATTCCGGGCGCTGCAGTTCGATCTCGTGCTCAGCAGCCCGGGTCTAAACTGGGACTATTCAAGGACTAAACCAGGTCTAAACTGGGACTATTCAAGGACTAAACCAAGTCTAAACTGGGACTATTCAAGGACTAAACCAAGTCTAAACTGGGACAGTTCAATGACTAAACCAAGTCTAAACTGAGACTACTCAGCGACTAAACCAGATTTAAACTACGACTATTCAACGACTAAACCAGGTCTGAACTGGGACTATTCAACGACTAAACCAGGTTTAAACTAGGACTATTCAATGACTAAACCAGGTCTAAACTGGGACTATTCAAGAACTGAACAAGTCTAAACTGGGACTATTCAAGAACTGAACCAGGTCTAAACTAGGACTAATGAAGGACTAAACCAGGTCTATAGTTGGACTATTCAAGGACTAAACCAGGTCTAAAGCAGGACTATTCAAGGACTAAACCAGGTCTAAAGCAGGACTATTCAAGGACTAAAGCAGGACTATTCAAGGACTAAACCAGGTCTAAAGCAGGACCATTCAAGGACTAAACCAGGTCTAAACTAGGACTAGGAGTGAAGTACCAACTTTCGAGTTAATTGACTCTACTCATTTAGCAATATTTTTTCAATTAACAACTACCATGGCAACGGTGCATGGATACATTACCCCAAATTCTGCCATATGTTATAATTTAAGCACCTCTTTTCAGATGTTAAAATGTGTTAAAATTAATTGGTGGTCTTTCTAAATCACATGAATCGCAGAGTGAATTACGTTCTGAAGAATTTATAATCGGAATCTCAACTGCCATTGGCCAAAATGACAACACTTAGAGGTTAATACAAGTGTGGCAGTGTATAATTTTATGACTATCATTATGACTACTCTACAATAAAATTGACTTGACATCCATGTGGTAAATCTCACTAATTTTGTCCCTCCCCTCCCTCCGTAGGTCAGCGGAGTGGTATCATTTAAATGTGAAAGCGTGGCCACTCTGGACCCAGTCACTTTCGACACACCTGAGTCTTTTGTATCATTGAGCAAATGGACGGCGAAGAAGGCTGGGTCCATCTCCTTTGACTTCAGAACCACAGAGCCAAATGGGTTAATGCTTTTCAGTCACGGAAAACCCAAAACCCAGGCCCGCAAGGACCCCCGTACCCCGCCCACCGTCAAGGTAGAGCTATCAGTGAGTTTAAGGGTATTTCATTGGCCTTTTTGAGCTTCCTACCATGTTTTTGTCGTGCATATTTAGTCCGTCTTCCTCTCCAAAGCCATTTTTTGTATTTATTTAATTCCGTTAATGCAAATATACGTAAATAGGTTGTATTATTGCTACAAACCTAACTTACAAGTATGTTTTTGGCTAGTGATCACTGTTTGATTTCAACAACGTGGGGCAAAAATGTTTTCACTTTTACACATTCACAGCAAAACTATTGAATTGAACTTTGCTAATTAGAAGCACAGCTATTGTCAACCTGAGAGTATAGGCAACATAAGTCCAGTCAAGATATACAGATTGGATTAAAACTAACTAAATACAAAAATTCAATGGAAAATAGTGAAAAATTGCTAAATTCGACTTGGATATTCCCCATAATAATGTACTAGTTGTATTTAATAATACAACTAGTTTAATTAAACAAACAAAACATGTATCCTACCTCATCTCATTACATTGTAAATCGGATGACAAGAAATAATGAATCTTTAAAAAAATTAAGGAACATGGTAAAAATCTCAAAAATGTTGCTATAGCATAATATGGGAGCTTTTGGTGGTTTATATGTAGTTATGTCAAAGATGGATAATGTTCATACTTTGATTGACAGGTGGACTTCTTTGCCATTGAGATGTTGGACGGGCACCTCTATCTGTTATTGGACATGGGCTCAGGGACCACCAAGACTAAAGCCATAGATCGAAAAGTGAACGATGGAGAGTGGTACCACGTGGACTTCCAGAGAGACGGACGATCAGGTAAGAAATTAAAGAGATGTTTTTATTAGGCAAAGCTCAACAGAAGATAGTTCAACTGATTCTAAGCTACTTTAAGAAGGACAAAACCAGATCCAGAATAAATCTAGGAATTAAACTTGGTCTAAACTGTGATTTGAGTACTAAACCAGGTTTAGACTAGGACTATTCAAGGAGTAAACCGTGTCTAAACTAGGACTATTCAATGTCAAAACCAGGTCTAAACTAAAGCTATTCAAGGACTAAACCAAGTCTAAATTAGGACTATTCGTACTACTAAACCAGGTCTAAAGTAGGACTATATTCACACAGCCATACACACCTCATCATCATATCATGAATCTGGCACTAAACCCACAAATAAAATGGGACAAAACCAGAACTAAACCAAGACTAGAACAGGACCAAAGCAAGTCTAAACTGTGTGCACTGCAGGGGTATTCAAAGACTAAACCTTAATCTAAACTGGGACTATTTCAGGTCTAAACCAGGTCTAAACTACGACTAATTGAGAACTAAACTAAATGATTCAAGGTAGGGGTGGGCGATATAGCCTAAAATTTATATCACGGTATAATTTGAACCATAGACGGTAGACGGTATATATCACGGTATACTTTGGTATGTAACAGTATTAATATATTACTGTTTTACTATTAATGAATATTACTACAAGAAAATGTATTGTGCAAAACTGTAATTGTAAAAAACATAAAACAAGTAACTTCACTTTCAAGCAGTATAAACTTTGAACAAGGCAATGTAAATCGAAAATGAAACTGCTTTAACATTGGCGCCGGTGTCAGTGCTGATGCATACCTGCAACTCTTCGTCAAGTTCCCATGACTCGAGCGCTTCCCTGAGTCCCTGGGCAATCATCTCCCCTGTATGGTCGTCAGGGAAATACGATGTTTGCAGTACACATGTACTGTTGAAATGGGCCGTACACAGGCATTTGCCGCACAACTTCCAGTCTTGGTCAATAAAGTGGATTGTCAGGCTGATATACGGGTCCATAGTGCGACTCGACCACAAGTCCGTGGTGGTTGCATAGTGTTTTATGTCACGAAGCTCTTTTCCCACTTGATTACGGACCTCGTCATGCAGTCTGGGCACTTCCACCTGGCTAAAATATTTGCGGTTTGGTACCACGTACCGTTGATCCAGCGTCTTCACCATGACTAAAAAGCCGCTTCTCTCTACGGTTTGGAAAGGCACCGTGTCGTTACACAAGAATATTGCGATGGACTTCGTTATGTCAATCCACCGCTGGCTTTTTTATCATAAACTACGCCTTTTTAAAATGCCCGGGTGATAGACTGCTGGTGTGTAGTGCCAACTTTTTTCCTCCCACTTGAAGACTGGCTTGGCTTTTGAGTGTCACCGCCAATGTTCCCCCTAATGTTTTATGTCTCTGAGCAAACACACTAACTCCCTGAGCGCTCCTTGGACTCCTGTGCGCGACATCCGACATGCACCCCCGCTACACGCTGTTGCGAAAGAGCTGCGCGTGCTCGCGGCTTGCGCGTGCTCGTGGCTTACACTGGTAGAAGTTTAATACGAGACACATACTTTTGATTCTGAATACTGGACGAATCCCCCGTATTCAGATGACCCTGCGGCTGAAAAAAAAAGCGGAACTCTTTCATCCCTGCGCTGCATAGGTTTTCTTGTGCGCTGAGAATGTGCGAACAGTGCGCAATTGCACAGGCGCGCAGCTTAGAGGGAACGTTGGTCACCGCGCAGTCGTTGGCTTTCTTCGTACTCGATAACGTGTTTAGCTTTTAGGTGGTAGAACAGATTGCTTGTGTTGCCATGTTTTGCGATCACTGTCGTCCAGCATATTCTGTAGATTGTTTTCCAATTTCCTGTTCAGTATCCGACGCCTTGTATCCAAACCATGACCAGATTAAGAAGTTGAGCCGGTCTTTTTCACGAGCTCCTCCTCCTCCATGTGCTCGCAGCGATTTTTCCTCCTTCCTTGTTGTGGTGACGCAATGAACTATCGCGATAGGAAGGTATAACCCAAATCTCTATCGTTGGCCAAATTTATACCGCATACTATTTATACCGTTTATACCGCCCACCCCTAATTCAAGGACATTACCAGGTCTACTGTTATGCCATCACAGCTTGAGAACCACTGAACTCAATCAACAAGTTCAAAAACTTCAAAGTCAGCTTTATTGTCAAAAAACATATGTACAGGTTGCACACAGGATTTGAAACTGCAGCGCCCCCTAGGCCCACAGTGAACATAAATGGTCACATCTTTATATAGCGCTTTTCCACCTTCAAGGCACCCAAAGCGCTTTACAACAAGGAACCAATCACCCATTCACACACACATTCACACACCAGTGTACGCAGACACTGGGGGCGAGGAGGGTTAAGTGTCTTGCCCAAGGACACAACGGCAGCATTCATCTGTGGGAGCTGGAATCATACCAACCAACCTGTGGGTCAGTGGATCTGACCGCTCAACCACTGATGTTTCTGGGGATTTGAGCGGGATTTGAACTGCCAACCTTTGGATCAGTGGACAAACACTCTACCAACTGAGCTACTGCCGCCCTCATCTGATAAACAAGACAATAAACACCATGACTAAAACATCACATATACCTGTAGCAAAAGTACAATAGACTTGTATATAATATAAATATAGCAGTGTCAGTGTCATTTAAGTGTCCTTTAAGCAGCAGTATCATTGGGGGAGGGAGGGCAGGGGGAGAGTTCAGCATCCTGACAGCTTGGTGGATGAAGCTGTCTTTCAGTCTGCTGGTGTTTGCCCTGAGGCTCCTCAGTCTCCTTCCTGATGGCAGCAGACTGAAGAGGCAGTTGGATGGGTGGGTGGGCTTTGTGGGTGAGTAGATGTCCTGCAGGGAGGGGAGAGAGACACCCATGATTCTCTCAGCTGCTCTCGCTACTTGATATAGCTTTTTCCGGCAGGACATGGTGCAGCTGCCATACCACACAATAAGATTGCAGATTGAAAAAAGATCATTAGTAAAGGTCATATATTGCACAAAACTGACTCGTGTGAGCTTTAAGCCATGTTACAATGTTTTTACCTTCTCAAAAACATACGTGGAGTTGGGTTTTGTTTCATTCGCATAATTTACAAAATAGTGTAATATAGACCCTTTAAGGTCGTTTTCACACCAGGAAAGTCCGATAGTTCACTTGCTTTGTTTTTTTTTATTTTGGTGCGGTTCGCTTTCACACTGCACTTTTTTCCCCAAGCGAACTCAAGTCTATAAACAAAACCACGTGTGCTGAGGTTGCTCAGCCAATGGACAGAAATGAGCCCTGTCCAAACACGGTGTCGAAACATGGAAGGAGGAGAATAATGGTATTACGTGCTGTTTTCAATTTAGCCTTACCGATATGGTTTGCTCAGTGTTTGAGCAGCATCGTGAGGTTTACACTATTGTACAATCAATTTCCAAATGACGAAGACACAGGGCAAGACGGCTACAGAGGACAGCGCTCATGTGCGCATCAAGTTCTGACTCTTGCTCTTCACGCAAAACATAAGTAAGCCTCATAAGTTTCGTTTTGTTTTGTTTCATTTCGTAAGCCTCGGTTTCCCATAATGCTCGACATACGACGGGAGCTCGTTAAGTACAAAAAGCCAACTTGCGTCGGATCGAGTCCGGTCTGCATTCTCACCTCAAACGAACCGCACCAGGATTCGTATGGAACCGGACCGAGACCAACTTTTTTAGGTGGTCTCGGTTCGCTTGTTTGCTCCAGATCGATACTTTTGGTTTTTATTCACACCAACCCAAAAGGTCCCAATCAAAGGAGCAAACGAACTCTGGTTCGTTTTAAACGAACCAAACAAGGCAGGTGTGAAAACGACCTCAGACCACAATTTTTGGTTAGTTTTCCATATACTCTCACAACACAGTGGTACATAAATAAGTGGAATATATTAAGTGGAATAAACAAATCTGTACCTATGAGTTATTGTACTGAGTAAGCTGAAAAAGTCCTCTACCAAGCCACTTCATTTCGTGTTGCCTAGAGACTTTGACAAAACCTTAAATAAAACAATCAAATGTCTTACAGTTTATCCAGGTACATTGACACGAGACATTGTATATTATCTAACTAAATATCTGTTGAATACAAAGAGGTTTTCTAAGTCCTTCACCTTATTTTAATGCCTGAAATGGCTGTTTCTCGTTCACAGTATAAATGAGATGATTCACAGATGATACATGGGGCTATTGTGTGTGCGGCCTATTGTCTTGTTATTGTAAATGAGGTCTGTATTTGACAAAACGTTTTACCTTGAGCCAGTGGAAAATTATCTGAATCTGAATTAGCGCAAAGTGATGAGTAAGGCATGACTCAGGACTACAGCTGAGGAGCTACAGGGACTACAGACAGAGAATGGGAGCTGGAAAACGCTGGAAAAAAATAAAAGGAGAAATTGTTTTAATGAGCTTATATATATTGTGATGGCTGGGTGATATAACAAAACAAAAAAAATAAGTTAAAGTTATAAGTATTATCCTCATTTGGCTTTCAGTATTAATTGCCTGTACATAAACAATACAGTCATTTCCTATAAGATCCTATATTATGCAAAATTGACTCTTGAGAGCTTTTAGCCATGTTTTATGCTGTTACCTCTACAAAAAACATATTTATAGTTGTGTTTTGTTTCATTCGCACATGTTTGAGTAGAGTAAATCTTTATTATTAGTTTGTCTACATCTATCAACATCGATCAGAAAACAGTGTAATATGGGCCCTTTATTAATTACTCTGCTCCAAACTACTTACTTTTATGACTGAGGATTGGTTAATGGTAAATGGACTTATTTATATAGTATTTTTTCCACCTTTTTTCCACCTTCAAGGCACTCAAATGTTAAATGAATAAATAAAATGAATATTATAACAAAAATTGGTAAAGTTATGGGAGTGAATATTCTCGCTAATCCAACCTCTGTGCATCTTAAACCAAGTTGATTTAAAAGAAACCATAGTTATAACAGGCAACATGGGTAAAAGTCACTCTAACTACAGCAAAGAGAGTGATCAAGTACTGGAAGGCACCTGAGATCCCCACATACATAGAACGGTTTACAACTCTATCTGAGACCTCCTCCCATGAGCTCCTTATACATAAGATTAATGGAAAACTACAACTATGCAATGAGATCTGGGAGCCTGAATAAGAACTAAAATATATCTAGAGGTAACTAAAGTCTAGCCGAGGGAGGGGTGAGAGGGGATAATAAGGGCACACGGGGTTTAAAAAAAAAAAAAAACTAGACACTGAGACTATGAGAGAGTTTTTTTGTAATAAACTTTGAATTGAATATTGGAAATAGAGATCGAAATCTGTTTTTTTTCTCTTTTTGGTTTGACACTAAAATGGAATAATGAAATGATCGACTGTTTATCCATTTGATTGTTTTTCATTAATTGAAATCCAAAAGAATGGCACACAGACTGGTGTGATTGTTGCATTTAATTTATTTCTGTAAATCAGACACATAATGTACCTTTAATGTCTCTGTATTGTCTCTTGAAATAAAGACTAAAAAAACAAAAAAAACAAAGGTTAAATACATTTGTTTTGTATTTGTAGGTACTATTTCTGTGAACAGTGTACGAACTGCTTACACAGCTCCAGGAGACAGTGAGATCTTGGATTTGGATGACACCCTTTATCTCGGGGGACTTCCTGAAGACCGCGCGGGGCTCATCTTTCCCACCGAGGTAACCGCTACTGCCAGCCCATGTATTTCTGGATGATGAAAAATTACGGCTGTTGCCATAGTGACTAACAACTAAATATTGTATCTTTTGGATGGGGAAAAAATCCTCAAGTTGAAAACCATAAATAAGATAACAAGCCTAAGATACAGATACTTTGCACTGACGTCGTGCTGGGGTGCTCTACATGTTGGAATGTTTCACAGTATGGCATTAAAGGTGCACTGTCTCATGTTTATGGGATGTTCTATAGCATGGCATTAAACAAATATATCTTGTATTCTAGGGCTGTCAGTTTCCATTAATTAGATTAATTAACTACACTGCAAATTAACTCATAAAATTAATGCGCTCGCATTTTAAATTTGGTGTGTGGCAAGCAAATTGCTGCTTGGCCTTTGAACAGCAAGTTTATTTTTAAAAAGAACAAAGACCGGACTATCAACAAGAACGTGCTGATTTGTAGCTTTTGTCAAAAAGAATTTTCCGATCACCGAAGCTGCTCCAGCCTGACGGATCATTGGAATGATAAACACATCCGGACAAGTTCCATTGTTACCGGTGATAGTGCGCACTTCACCAAACCACCAAAACACGCTCACAGAATTTGGGAAACGAATGAGCAAAGCGACCACATGAAAACTGACAAACTCAATCGCAAAGTGGGTTCATTCGTTCGCATGATCGCTCCCTCACAATCCCTCTTTCTCTCACTCTCACACTCTTAAAATGTGATTAATTAGATTAATTAATTACAAAACCTGTAATTAATTAGATTTTTTTTTGAATCGCCTGACAGCACTAATTTATTCTGTTACAAGTAAGTGTTTTTATTTCTCAAAACTACCGTAAAAGCATGCATTATTACTGTGAACTGGCCCACTTCTCCACAGATATGACCTGTAACTTGGCCTGGTGATGTGGCCTAGCTTGTCGCCATGAAGAAGGTTAAATAAAACTGTAGAAAATTCCAGGAAAAAAAGTCAAGTAGATGGCGGACCCTCTACCAGAAAAGTTACACAGTGCACTTTTAAGATGATCTGTCATTATGGAGACATGCAGCCACCAGGCCACGTTACAGGTCAGATCTGTGGAGAAGGTAGCCTGTTCATACTAAGGATTGTAACAATTCATGTATGTTTTAGCAATAAAAAACATCTGTAATCAAATAGATACAAGGTAGATCTGTCTAATGTAGAAAAGTTACACAACCTTTAAAAACTCTCTCCTATTCACCCATTTGAGTGAGACCTTGCCAGTTTTACATTTGATTTAAAAATTTAGTTCACACCACATTGACTTTCTAACAGTGCGTTTGAAGAATTGTGTAGAGGAATTGCCTTAATGGACCAGAAAATGTCACATACTGAAAACATTTGAGGTCATATTGCTATTTTTTTCAACAAAAAACCAAAACGCACACTGCATTTCCAGCTATTCTTCAGATTGTGAATAAGATAATAGAACTAATACTGTACTGAAGTTTGTCCTTTATGCCCCTCCATAATAGACCTGATTATGATTGCCCATTTTACATTGCTTCATTTTCAAAAACGCATTTCTGTGTGACTGGCTCCAATTATTTTTTATGGCTTCTTTTGTGAAAGGCGCTGAGCTAATGATGTATATTGTTTATTCTTTACTACTTATCTTTTTTGTCTTTTTATTTTTTATGACATTTAAAACAGTTTATAACACAAAAACAATTGAGGTCAGCGGACGGTAATAATAACTAAAATAAAAAGTACAAAGTGAATTTCGCATTTCACATCTGTTACGTCTGAATCATTGAGTACTGTCACCGTTAGCAAAGTCGTTTTTTGGGGTATTTTGTCGTCTTTTTTGGTATCACTTTTCAGTTTCACAGTATTGCGTTAAACATATAGTATGTCTCCGTGGATACAATGCCATCATACCAAGTTACAAATCAGATGTGTGGAGAGGCAATGCTGCACAAAGGAAGAATGTTTTTCCAAGGTACAGTGGTACCTCACCTTACGAATGACCCAACAAACGAAAATTTCAAGTTACGAAACGCCTTCACGGTAAATTTTGGTCTCTAGATACGAAAGAAAATTCAAGTTACGAAATGCGAAATCTCAAAAATTCAAATAATGCGTGCTCAGCCACACATTATACGCTTTTCTCAGACTGGATTTAAACTTTTCTCACATTTGTCTCTCGTTTAAACACTCAAACTTTCATAGATTTTCAACAAAATAATTAATAGTGAAGTGTGGGGGGAAGGGGGGGAGACTGCGTGGACACGTGTGATTGCGCAGCATGACCCGGCGCGGAGCTGACAGCAGGTCTAGACCAAGGTCTAGACCTGGACTGGACCAGGACTAAACCAGGACTAAACCAGGACTAAACCTGGACTAAACCAGGATTAAACCAGGACTAGACCAGGTGGATTAAAGCAGCGAGGAGGGGACTGCACGCAGTCTGAGCGCATGAACGCATGAACGAGACCCATGCAAGAGCCGCGGTGGTCTAGACCTCCTCTAGACCTGACCAGGCCAAGAGGAGGTCTAGAGGAGCCGCGGTGGTCTGGACTAAACCAGGACTAAACCTGGACTAAATCAGGAGGAGCCGCGGTGGTCTGGACTAAACCAGGACTAAACCTGGACTAAATCAGGAGGAGCCGCGGTGGTCTGGACTAAACCAGGACTAAACCTGGACTAAACCAGGAGGAGCTGCGGTGGTCTGGACCACCGCGGCTCTTGCATGGGTCTCGTTCATGCGTTCATGCGCTCAGACTGCGTGCAGTCCCCTCCTCGCTGCTTTAATCCACCTGGTCTAGTCCTGGTTTAGTCCAGGTTTAGTCCTGGTTTAGTCCAGGTTTAGTCCTGGTCCAGTCCAGGTTTAGACCTTGGTCTAGACCTGCTGTCAGCTCCGCGCCGGGTCATGCTGCGCTATCACACGTGTCCGCGCAGTCTTCTCCCCCCTCCCGCTCCCCCCCCACACTTCACTGTTAATACATTTTGTTGAAAATCTATGAAAGTTTGAGTGTTTAAACGAGAGACAAATGTGAGAAACACGCAGAACACAGTGTTACACTATAAAAAAAAGTTACAGTGAACCCTCGTTTATCGCGGGGGTTAGGTTCCAGAAATAGCCCGCAATAAGTGAAATCCGCGAAGTAGGACAATTTTATATTTTACAATTATTCTACATGTTTTAAGGCTGAAAACGCTTCACCAGACACATTATACACCTTTCTGAGACTGGTATTAACATTTTCTCACATTTTTCTCTTGTTTAAACACTCAAACTTTTGTAGATTTTCATTAAAATATATTAATAGTGGGGCGGGGGCACGTGACACGCGGGCACGTGCGCGCGGGCACGTGCGCGCGGACACGTGTGTTTGTTTTGGTACCACATATCCATGCCATGTGCGAAAGTCGAGTGGAAAGCGACCTGGATATCATTTTGGGCAAGACTCAAGCCAATGCTAACAGTGCCAAACCGCTAACAGATGCCTCTGAGCACCACAAGACCAGGTAAGACCAACCTGCGCTCACAAGAGTTGGTTGCATTTCACCCCGGCTCCAAAATCAGTCCGCTATCAATGCGTCGCCAATACTCCACAGCTCTAGGAGCTAGGGGCCGACCCCGTCCTAGAGAGCTGTGGAGTATTGTGGAGTATTGGGTTCGTCCTCTCGTCCTCTCACGGGGAAGAGCCACTGTCTCCTCTGTGCGCGCGAGTGTCCTCTCCCCGCTGCGGCTCCCCCGGACGCTCCATGTTGATTCTTGGCTCTTCCATGGTCCGGCTCGCACTCTCTTCCATGGCTCGTGCAAGTAAACAAAGGCCACACCTCCTGTCACCCAGGCGCTCTCGTGAAGGAAATCTGAGACTCTGTCCCTACCATCCCTGGTCTAGACCTGGTTTAGTCCTGGTTTAGACCTGGTTTAGTCCTGGTTTAGACCTGCTTTAGACCTGGTTTAGTCCTGGTCTAGTCTCTTAGCTAATCAGGGCGCAGGACAGAATGTTACACTGTAAAAAAAAAGTTACACTATAAAAAAAATTGAAAAAAAAAAAAAAAAAAAATTTGGAAAAAAAAATCCGCGAAACAGCGAGGCCGCGAAGAGTGAACCGCGATACAGCGAGGGTTCACTGTACACTATAAAAAAACAACAACTTGGATCGGGGCCTTGGAACGAATCAGGCTTTTTCCATTGAAATAGCTACTCAACTTATGAATTTTTCACGTTACGAAACCACTTCTGGAACGAATTAATTTCGTAAGGTGAGGTACCACTGTATTTTTGAGTAAATAAAACAATAGCAATAGAATAAATGCTGCACTGTGGAACATTCCAACATTCTAGGATTCAGTTCAAAGCTCACGTTTTAAACACATCCAGAAAGAATAGAAAAAATATGTAATTTGCACAAACAACAACAAGAATTGCATGAGTTTCAAAACATAAACTACAGGGTTAGCAGTTTGTGTGCAGAGGAAAACAGAATAATTTGTTAATTGTGGATGAAAATGATGGTACTTTAAAAACTGCAATTTGTAATTGTGTTCATTTAAAGCTACAGTGTGTAGGAT
The DNA here is from genome assembly GCA_036785185.1 of Paratrypauchen microcephalus. NCBI lineage: Eukaryota > Metazoa > Chordata > Actinopteri > Gobiiformes > Gobiidae > Paratrypauchen > Paratrypauchen microcephalus. The sequence continues at coordinate 5,324,853 of JAVJIX010000049.1, read as the reverse complement.
TCGTGGCGCATAGGTGGATAGTCGCTATTCCACTTCCTCTTTTGGCTACGGCAGACCTCGAGGGTCACCCGGGCGCGCCGTACCGCAGACAGCTCGCGTTGTTGCGCGCACCCGGCGCTGTGCGAACTACGATATAAATAAAACGCGGCCCCGCGGTCACTTTTTTTTTTTCTTTTCGCATGAAAACACACATTCCTGATCGTCTACCATGACACTCTACACATCAAATGAAACCTTACAGTCTCCTCTTTTTGACTATGCAATTCATTTCCCTGCACAACAATCAGTCCCCGAGCACATGGGGCTTTTATACAGAAAAGCACAAAACGAGGTTAGCTTACCTTAGAATGCTTTGCACAGGTCAAACTCTGTATTTCACCATAAACTTGCTCTCAATTTGTCCGTAAGGATCCAGCGAATAAAATCCAGTAAAACAATTTAGTCCAAAACATGTGTTAGATCCATTACTACGTCTGATCCGGCAGCATGCTTGTCAAAACCACGAGGCTCCCCCGTTCCCCCCTCCCCTTCCCCTTCTCTCCTCTCCTCCACTCCCTCAGGCGCGCTGCCTGAGGGAGTGGGAGCCGCTGCTAGCCTCCTGCTAGCAGCGGCTGAGCAGCTGCTAGCAGGAGGCTAGGCGAAGGATGAGCCCAAATGTCCTTCTGCAGCTCTCGTATTCAAAATGGCTGCCTCTATATGGGGAAGATCCCCCTTTTATGTGACTATATCTAAGTCCAAAATAATATTTTGATTTCATGATGGAAGTGAAAAGGCTTGGAAGACAATTTTTGAATGGGTATCTTCAATTTCAGTAATTAATGGGTAAAAATCTTACACACTGTCCCTTTAAACTGCAGTTTCAATTTGTAAGGCTTTGACAACTCTGTAAATAGCAATACTGTTAGATATAATTCAAAATAATTAAAAAAAAACCTTATCAACAAGGATGAGCTTAACCTTGCCTTTCCACAGATCTGACCTGTAACTTGGTGTGATTTGGTCTTGGTTTAATGCCACACTGTGAAACATTCCAGACAAAGCAATAACATCTCCACGGAGAAAAGCATTTGACGGACCCTCCATCAGAAAAGTTACACAATGAAACTTTAAAAAAGACAAAACCAGATCTAAAACCAGACTAATTGGACCAGGTTTAGTTATTTCCTGGTCTGTTTCGAGCACTAAACCAGGTCTAGACTAGGACTATCTGGGGACTTCAGGTCTAAACTAGGACTATTCAAGGACTAAACCAGGTCTAAACTAATACTATTCCAGGTCTTAACCCTAACAATGTTATTCCAGACAAAGTAATAACATCTCCATGGAGAAAAGCGTTTGACGGACCCTCCACCGGAAAAGTTACACACTGCACCTTTAACCTACCTCTCTCCTCTCAGGTGTGGACTGCTCTGTTGAACTATGGCTACGTCGGCTGCATCCGGGACCTGTTTGTGGACGGGCAGAGTAAAGATATCCGCAGACTGGCAGAGGCTCAGAGGGCGGTGGGGGTCAAACCGTCCTGCTCCAGAGAGCCCCCAAAACAGTGTCTGAGTAACCCCTGTCAACACAACGGCATCTGCAGAGAGGGCTGGAACCGATACGTGTGTGACTGCTCTGGGACTGGGTACCTGGGACGCTCCTGTGAGAGAGGTAAGGACTACTTTACAGGGTTTGTTTAGAAATGTCAAAGCTGTGAGGCTCTTGAGAAAATATAATGTCAGGCTACGTTTATATGATGACGGTCTGAGCAGAAGACGCAAAAGTGGCGTCGCGTCTTCACTTTTTATTCCGCGCTTAGACGAGCATTTTCGGGAGGAAATCTGCGTGCATACGGTGATGCAAAAGTGTGTGGAAATCGATTGGGTATGCATGGCAGGCGGCTAGGTGTTGCTGTAATACATTATCACTATGTCCGCGCGCATGCGTAAAATCCGCGAAAAGCAAAGCAAAAACAAAACACGGTTACCGGTAGCAAAAAAAAATAATTGTGTGGTCAGACGAAGTTCACCTATTGCTTCAGACCACGTTAGACTACAAAGCAACGAAGGCACAACAAGGTGTGGACTGGGAGTCCTGCCAAACAAAGTGCACTGATATATGTGTCCAACCGCAGGAAAACCAATACCAAGGCATTTTGAGTTATTCACAGATTCTGAAAGTACAGGTTCTAAGCTTCCCAGTGATGTCTTACATGTGAAAATCTGACAATATTTTAAAAAGTTATCTCTATTTGAAAGCAGCCATAGCAGATCCCAGAAATTCCAGAAACAGCCTCTCAAAGTTTGGTCTCTTCAGCCTTCCTTGCCTAACAAGCATTTTGGAAATTAAAAATGTATGTTTTTAACGTCACTAATGCTGTTATCTGAAACATGGAGAGGCTTCATCATGATCTCAACTAGCACATTATGCAAAAAAACGAAAATCACAAATTTTGGAAAAAAAACACAAAAAACGCATTTCCTGAGAATCTGTAATGCCAACATGTGCCCTCAGCTTCTGTGGTGGGACACATATGGACCAATGTGACGTAAACGCGTACGCGACGTCAGCAGATTTGACCAGAGTTTTGCGTCTTGGGCAGTGTAGACGAAAACGCTCCTATTCAAGTTTTCCACTTTGGAGGGCGGTTTTAGTTTTTTCCGTTTTTAAGCCCCCAAAACACCGTCACCATTTAAACGAAAGGCACTTCCGATAAAATATTTTGTTGTTTTTACCTGTAAGCGTTCTCAGTTTTATTTGTTTATGCTGTTAGAGAAGATGTTAAAGGTCTTATATGATGCAAAATTGACTCTTGTGAGCTTTTAGCCGTGTTGTAATCTTTTTACCTCATCACAAACATACCTGGAGCTTTGTTTCATTCATTTTTGAGTAATCCTTTATTCCTATACTATTATTAGTCTGTCTACATCTCCAAAGCCCCAAATGCCCAAAAAGTTAACAGCTGTCTTCTTTTATCTTTTGTTCAGTAGAGATTGGCCAATCCAGGTCTGAAATGATCAAAATGATTCTTGTGAAGGTGTATGGAGCATTTCCACTGTTACCAGAACTGCCGGATTTGTGTGCTAAACATTTGTGAATGAAATAAAACACAACTCTAGATACGTTTTTGATAAGGTAACAGCATTATAACATGACTTAAAGCTCACAAGAGTCAGTTTTGCGTAATATAGGACCTTTAAGATGTATTTATCTCATCTCACCACATTTAAATCGTGTTACCTGCTCTTTTCATCATCACTGCATTAGAGACCTGTATATAAACTTGAGTGGTTTCAAACGGTCCTTGAATTCACTTAAATTAAAAGCTATGATATAAGAGTTTGTGTCAGTATTAGGAGTTAAATTGTTTTCACAGCGATAGCAGTGCCTCGCTCTGAAAACACCTTTGTGAAACTATAGCCCGGCGGAGTGTGAGTCACAACAATGAGAGGAGAGAGAGAATACAGGAAGTAGTAGTAGTAGTAGTAGTAGTAGTAGTAGTACTGCTTCAAGTCATAGGCCAATTAGTGGAGCAAAAAATAAAAGTAAGTCATTCAAGTGTATGGTGTTTTTTTGTGTGGATTATGACATCATTATACTAGTACTAGCAGTAGTAGTAGTAGTAGTAGTAATTATTGTTCTTCTTGTACTTCTTGTGTTTAAAAGTTCCAGCAGTAGTAGTAGCAGTACTAGTTTGTAATATGAGAAAATGCAACATAGTAGTACTAGTAGAAGTAGTAGTAGTAGTAATGTGGGTTGTAGTTATTGCTAATAGTAGTAGTAGTTGTTCTTGTTGTACTTTTTGTGCCAAAAAGTTCCAGTAGTAGTTGTAGCAGCAGTACCAGTTTGTGATATGAGAAAATGCAAAATAAGTAGTACTAATAGTAGTAATTGTAGTAGTAGTAGTAGTAGTGGTAATATGGGTTGTAGTTATTCCTAGGAGTATTAGTAGTAGTAATAGTAGTAATATGGGTTGTCGTTATTGCTAGAAGTAGTAGTAGTAGTAGTAGTAGTGTCGTAGTAGTAGTAGTTATTGTTGGGAGTAGTAGTAGTAGTAGTTAGGAGTAGTAGGAGTAGTTGTTCTTCTTGTAGTTCCTCTGCTAAAAAGTTCCAGTTTGTGACATGAAAAAATGTAAACGTAGTAGTACTGATAGTAGTAGTAGTAGTAGCCATAGTAATTGAAGTGCTAAAAGGAGTTGTAGTATTAGTAGTATTAGCAGGAGCAGTGATCCATGAAGTAGTAGTAGTTGTAGCAGTAGCAGTAATATGGGAGTAGTAGATGTCCTTCTTGTTTTAAAAAGTTCAAATAAGTCGGAGTAGTAGTTGTAGTACCAGTTTGTGATATAAGAAGTAGTACTGGAAGTAGTATTAGTAGTAGTAGTGATCCATGAAGTAGTGTAAAAGTGACAGTGGTGGTATCAGTAGCAGGAGCAGTATAAATAGCAGTATTAATGTGACGCAGTAATCGGGGCGAGAGGGAAATACGACAAACTGAACATGAGACCGGAGACCAGCAAGTGTGAAAGAAAAACATGAGCGAGGACAGAGCCACGGAGGAGAGCGGGCGCCATCTTGGACCTGGAGGGGAAATAAAGAAGAAGTGAACAGTGAATGTGCAAAAGAGGGAGGGGATCATGGAGAGAGGAACGGAGAGGAGAGATAGAGAGGAAAATAGGGGGAGGGAGAGTAGAGAGGGAGGGAAAGGAGGTGAAATGGTGAAGAGAGAGCGAGATGAGCGGGAAAGAAAGAGAGGAGGAGAGACAGATAGAGAGTGAGAGAAATGGGGAGAGGAAGGGATATATAAAGAAAGGAGGTGAGGTGGTTATGATGGGTGTTAGACAGACAGAGAGAGAGAGATGAATGAAAGAGAGGGATGAGGGAGAGATAGAGTAGGAGAGACCGACAGGAAGAAGTAGAGATGAGAGAGAGAGGAGAAGAGACAGATAGATAATGGATGCGATCGGTGCTGGAGAGAGAGAGAAAGAGAGAGATTGAGGGAAGAGGGGGATGAGTGAGAGAGATGGGAAAGAGTGAAGGAAGGAAAGATGGAGGAGATACAGTATGGAGGGTGTCAAGGTAGAACAAGTGAACATGTAAAATGTCTTTGTGTGTGTGTGTGTGAGAGAGAGACGAGAGAAAGGGATGGAGGGATAGGTGGCGCAAACGAGAAGAGAAGAGAAGGAAACAGAAAGAGGTAGAGAAACTGCAGGTAGAAGGAAAGAACACGTCCAATCACCAGCTCCATCTGCTTCTCCATCTGTGCTTCCTTTAAATCCACCCAACCACCAGTTAGTGACCCCTCAGTGCACACGGGAACACAGCACCAGGACGGAGAGGAAGGAGAAGAAAGGGATCGAGGAGAGGGAAGGAGAGGGAGATTTGTTAAGAAGGAGGGAGGGAGAGGAGAGAAGGAGGAGCGGGGTGAGTCAAGATGAAAGATGTTAAAATAGTAGTGGAGGAATGATAAAATGCTTGATAATGTTGCCTATAGGACTGACTAAAATGAATACTTTTTTATTTGAAGATGTGAGTCTGGTCACTGTTGAATTTCCCAGAGTTCAGATGGGCGTGATTGACAGGTGGATTAGCCAATCAGGGACACACATGGTTCATCCATATCAAAATAAATATGGCTGCTTATGAGGAAAAAGAAAGGAAAAAAACACATACAGCTCTGGGAAAAAAATAAGAGACCACTGCAAAATTATCAGTTTTTCTGATTTTACTACTTATAGGTATGTGTTTGGGCAAAAGGAACATTTTTGTTTGAGTCTATAAACTACTGACAACATTTCTCCCAAATTCCAAATAAAAATATTATCGTTTAGAGCATTTATTTGCAGAAAATGACAAATGGTCAAAATAACAAAAAAGATACATGTTTTCAGACCTCAAACAATGCAAAGAAACAAGATCAAATTTATTTTAAAACAACATAATACTAATGTTTACACTTAAGAAGAGTTCAAAAATCAATATTTGGTGCAATAACTCTTATTTTTAATCACAGATTTCATGTGTCTTGGCATGCTCTCCACAAGTCTTTCACATTGTTCTTGGGTGACTTTATTCCACTCCTGGTGCAAGAACTGAAGTAGCTCAGCTTTGTGTTTGTGTTGGAATTCAACAGACGCTGGAATGGAATGGCTGTAATACATGTAGAGATGCTGATTTCAGAAAAAAATGCAGTGGTCTCTTATTTTTTTCAAGAGCTGTAGGGGACATGTTTAAATACTGAGAGAAAGTGCCCTTATGTGTGCAGTTTTGCCTCAACCATTGATTTCTTTTGATATTTTTACATTTACCAGTGTTTTTTAGGCTTCTTCTACTTATTTATTCTAATTATTTTGATGTATTTTTGTCCGGTGAGATCATAGACTATATATAAATGGACATGGCTAACCCGCTAACCACTGCTTTCCAAATAGGAAGTGAGTATGGGGGCACTTCCGGCTCCATTGACTCTGGCTCCAATAGACTTTACATTGAAAAAATTGTAACTACTGCAGTGAGCTTTGTCATTTTGGTCTTAAAATGTTTGTATTACCCCGCTCTACATGATCCTAATGTTTTTATTTAGCTGTTTTGTCTGTAAATAAATTCCTACTTATATCTGCTAGCCTAGACTAGAGCCGAACACTCCCTTAGTCCTCCTCTTTATTTAAATCTTATAAATCTGCATCATAACTATTCAGCTTCCAAAGGGCCTCAGGTTCATGTAGATACCAACATCTCGCATGCACTTTTCCTGTGTAATTATATATTTTTTAAGTACTAATACTCTATAGACACCATTGGCCTCTCTCGTTCCCTTCTTCATCTTTACCCTAAGCACACCTCTCGCAACCGGTGACAACATATTCATATCTTTGAGCGTGTTTGTGTTTCCTGATAGTACAATCACTTCTCGAAATGCGTCAATGCTACAAAAAAAAAAAACTCTCCTCTCTCTTGTCGGCTTCCATCTTGAATGCGTCTACACTGGGGCCCTATCAGCTCCCTCTCTGCCAATCTCAAGCCCTTTTTCCAATTCCACTTCTCTCTCTCCTGATTTCATAGAGCTTTCGCTGGTTCCAGTCCACTGCATGCTCCTTCCCCTGTTACAGCTGCACACTCATTGTATTCTTCATCAACATAACAATCTACTATAGGCTTACGACCACCTGATGTAGGCTCCCATATGCTGGTGCTTTTGTCCAATTGGCTTTTCTTTTTTTCTGTAATTCATGAATTGCTAAAAAACTACAAAGACAGGGCTATTGTATTGTATTGTATTGTATCGTATTGTTGGCTATTGTTGCTTCGACTGACCTCCAGACTAAACGTATTTGGCTGTATTGATACTTTGCAGCTGGTGTCATCAACATTCCCTGATTGTGTGATGCTAACTGTACGCACTGCTCTGTCTGAGGTATGTTAGACTTCAATCTGAGGTTTATTTGAACACATTTTAACCAGCGTTGTTGGAGCTACAACAGGTGAACCAGTTTGTGCTGTTAAACAAGTCCCTCTCTAATAATGTGTGAAGAATCCCTCAGTCGTCCAGGTAGAATCCATGGCAAAAGGAGAAATTCAATTTGTCAACTGGACAAAGTTTATTTGGTCGAAGACGTTTCGCAGCTCATCCAAGCTACTTTGTCAGTTCTGGCGAGAGTGCTGGTGGACACTGCTTATATCTAGCTGCAGGGAGGAGCTAACAACAATGAAATTACTATGAAACTATCCCACCTCTTTGTTTTCAGTTTCTGAAGTTTAGCATACCCATTCAGCACCATAATGGGTGTTTTCACACCTCTGGACCTGACCTGGCTAGTCCTATTGTTTTCTTTGTTTTATTTTGATTTAGGTTTGAGAATGGAATTATATATGGGAGACAAATTGTGTCTGACCCCTACATTCCTGTTCAAGGAAGGATTCTCTTTTTTTGACAAAAATAGCCCCTTTAACTCCCCTCTCAAACCAGTTCTTTTCCCTGGCTAAGATCTGTACCTCACTGTCCTCAAAGGAGTGGCCTGTAGCTTCTAGGTGGAGATGTACGGCAGATGAAGGTCCACTCTAAATAAACTTTGTCCAGTTGACAAATTGAATTTCTCCTCTCTAATAATGTTACAGTCACAAGACAGTTCAACATTTTTTCAGTTTATTCTTTCACCTTTTTGTTGAAAATCAAACACATAAACAGGACCATGAACGCTTGTATTGATGACAGGCTCCTGAAAATGTGCAGTTTAAATCGATTTTGTAGTTTTGCTTGAGTTTTTTAGACTATTTTTGACAGTGTTTTGCATTGTGTCACCATGATAACTGAAGGACATTCCGACATACACATACATGTAGAACATCCCCAGCGTAATGTCACTGCACAGTATTGATTTGAACATTTAAATGCTAAGAAGGCAGTGCTCAAAACGTGACTACACAGCTCTCTCATGGGTTTGCAGTGAAATGGGTTTGTGGATAAGTTTGATGCTTTTTCAATGCATATTATTTGGGAAATCTATTCAAATTTACCCTAAATATCAACACAAATAATATCAGCAGAACTTATCGCCCATTTATTGCTCTGAATTCTAAACAATCAGCATCAGCCATGAAAAAAATAAACTTAAAATGATCTCTACTAAAAGCGCTTTGAAAGATTGTGAGCGGGGTCGCCTCGCCACAAATCTGAGCGTTCTCCATGGAGGTAAAACAATGTGACACAGCATTCGCCAGAAAAGTTACGTAGTGTGCTTTTTTAAAGGTCCCATGGCATGAAATTTTCACTTTCTGAGGTTTTTGAACGTTAATGTGAGCTCCCCTACCCTGTTTAGCCCCCCCCCATGGTTAAAAGTTGCGAAATGTCTAAACTGAGCATTTGCGATCCTTTTCTGCGTTAGAAACAATCAAAGCTCAAACGGGCGATTTTGTACAAGGCACCTTATTGACGTCAGATCGAAAAAAGAAATGCAAATGCAGTTCCACCCCCGTCTGTCTGTACTCAGCGTCTCTGTAAATCACGCTCAGAGAGTTTGGACTGCGAATGCGCTAGGCAATGCAAAATGCATTTTTTTTATTTGCCTGGAGGCACGTCCGAGTGTTTCTAGGCTCGGAAGTCCTTTATCTGAGCCTCTGGACCTTTGAACAGCAGTGGTTTAATTTTATTTTCTGTGGAAATGTGTTTATTTTTCAATGGAACACTTCTCATCTCTCCCTCCGCTCAAAAACGCGGAAGTGGATCAGAGCGGACAGCTGAGAGCTGAGAGCGGAGAGTTTGGCCACGCCCCCACCCTCTACTATAGGCCATCTCTTTTCTCCTCATTTGCATTCAAGCAACAACGCCCATTATGGACTGTTCAGAAAGAGAAAAATTACTCTTTCTCATCTTATCTCTCTTTCTCATGCACTGAGTGTTGATTTTGAAGAAGGATTCATTTACAGTATTAGGGAACCATTAAGGAGCCATATAAAAGCATCAAGAAGTACCTTGTCATGGGATCTTTAACCTTGTACCACTACAACCTGATGCAATCCTATATACATTTTTAGAAATAGAATATTTGATCCATTTCAAGATCGATTCATTTCTTCAGTTGTCACGTTTTCTTGCCACAAACAATGCTGTTGCCATGGTACTCATTAAAGAATCATTTTACACACTTTAATCAATTTGTATGCCCATTTTGAAGGTCTCTGTACTGGTATTGGTTGGCAGGACTGAAGACAGAGGAGGATAAAGGCGTCTGTTGTCCTGGGCCCCAGGGTTGTAGCAGCCCTCTTCCTGTTAATTTATATTACAGGGGGGTCGAGAAAAATTCTGTTGACAGGCTTGTTGTTTGATTGAATATTGGCTAATACTCAAAAAGTATTGGACATGACATTGTTACAGAAAGTGCATCTCTTTACAGTATTAGTATCATTGTATTCTCATTTTATTCTAACTCTGAAGTTCAAATGAAACCAAACCTGCAGGACTTCATTTCCCAGTCAAATTATTCCTTCCTGAAAACCTGAAAACAGATCCGTTTCTGCTGTGGAACTCAGTCTTTCTCCACAGACAGAGGAGAGGTGAGGGAGAAGGTTGGAGCAGACACTGATTATCACTATTATTTGGCAACTTACAACTTGTAAAATGTAAAATGCATGTCCCTCCGCGCAATTACACCTGCTTTGTAAAAAAATTAAGTGTTTTCGACAAGCACAGACACCCTGGGACCTTCGCACCACGCCCGTGCTCCCTGCAAACTAATAAGCAGATTGATTACCTATAGTCACATATGGGCACAGGAGAGGTGTAGAGCTTGAACAGTCAATGCTTTGTTCAAATAGGCAAGACTCCAGGATTACTGCTAACTAGCTACTTTGTGATAGTAATCTTCTTTTCAATTGGCATTTTCGTTCTGAGGTAAACACAGCAATCCTATAATGTGCAGTGAACAGTGGTGGAAGAAGTACTCGGATTTGTTACTTAAATGTGCACTGTGTGCTTTTCTGGTCAAATGCTTTTTCTGTACATATATTTTTATTTTTATAATTATGTCCCATTTGACACTGGTCTCTATTTTACCCTCTGTTATATATTATATTATGACGAGTGAGCTACTGTACCCAAATAATTTCCCTTGGTTGTCTAAGTCTACGTTCTTCATAGAGATGTTTTGTGGCTTTAAACCTTTTCTTTTTTCACTGAGTCAAAACCAGTTTAAGTTACAGGTCAGATCTGTGGAGAGGCGAACCCTCTCCACAGATCTGACCTGTAACTCACAGTCAGAATGCCTGTTTTTCTAGGTATTTTTGAGCTGTAAAACCACCTGTAATTGAATAAATGTAAGGTAGAGCTGTTTAATGTCATACTGTGGAACATTTTAAGCAGAGCAGTGACCAGTGTGTCCAGAGAAAAACGAAGGTGACGGACCTTGAACCGAAAAGTTCCACAGTTCAACTTTAAGTAAAAAAAATACATATGTAAAATAAGTATTAAGTAGCATTTGAGATATAAATAAGCTTCAAATGTAGTGATTTTGCTACATTTAAAGCTATTAATGGTGTTAAAGTACGCAGAAAAGTACAATTTCTTTAAAAAGTAGCTGAGTCAATGTAACTATGAGTACTTTGCATATAAAAGTCAGACAACCAATCCTCTTATTTTATGTTTCACACCAGGAGGAGTCTTGGCTTCGTACAGCTTAACAGAATCTTGTAGTTTGGGTCTTTTAGAGTCTCTTGATAGCTTTATAATACCCTCCCCATCCCCACACCGTACGCATTTTAAAGTAATATTTCTTTGTCTTTATTAGCCGTAAATCTCCCAGCTCTGTAGCCAATATAAAACTGGGGTCCCTTGTTTTAGAAACAGTCTTTTTTAAAGGAAATAAATCATAACTTAAAGGTACAATCAATAAAAACGTTATAGCCTTGTGAACAAGATGAACGTTATAAATTTTGATTCAAATTTCCCAGGGTGTTTCTGACTTCACAAACTCGCCTCTGCCCAAACTGCTTTTCTAAGAGTCTCTGTATTTTTCCTAATAGCACTGTACTGTTACATTACATTATATCAGATATATCAGATCTAAATACAAATAGTTTTAAATATGTATTACAAAAATAATTACCATGGTAGAAATATCATTAAATTTGAAGAACTGGAGCAACACAACAAACAGAGGAGCAGATCCAGTTTTAGTCTAGTCATGTAAATAGTAAAAATTAAGTGTAATAGACACGTTGTATATTGAGTATATTTTAATAATTAGTAGTGATATACAGCTCTGGAAAAAAAAAAGAAACCACTGGATTTTTTTCTGAAATCAGCATCTCTACATGTATTACAGCCATTCCATTCCAGCGTCTGTTGAATTCCAACATAAACACAAAGCTTAGCTTCTCCAGTTCTTGCACCAGGAGTGGAATAAAAATCACCCAAGAACAATGTGAAAGACTTGTGGAGAGCATGCCAAGACGCATGAAAGCTGTGATTAAAAATAAGGGTTATTGCACCAAATATTGGTTTCTGAACTCTTCTTAAGTGTAAACATTAGTATTATGTTGTTTTAAAATGAATTTGATCTTTGCATTGTTTGAAGTCTAAAATCATGTTATTTTGCCCATTTGTCATTTTCTGCAAATAAATGTGGCCATACCTACTTGTCAAAGCCTGATCTCGTCAGATCTCAGAAGCTAAGCAAGGCAGGGCCTGGTTAGTACTTGGATGGGAGACCAGTGGGAATTCCAGGTGCCACAGTCGCAAAAACTGTTGCTCTAAACAATAACATTTTTATTTGGAATTTGGGGGAAATGTTGTCAGTAGTTTATAGACTCAAACAAAAATGTTCCTTTCGCCCAAACACATACCTATAAGTAGTAAAATCAGAAAAACTGATAATTTTGCAGTGGTTTCTTATTTTTTTCCAGAACTGTATGTAGGGATTTACAACATCTCCATAGGCGGTGCACACTTGCTCAGCCCTGAGTGCAGTCCGCGGACCGCATGGCCGTCTGCGAAATGCGACAGGTCTCGCAACTACGGGAAGCAGCCGCCGACTCCATTTTCTCCCGTAGAAGTAGCGCGTGGTGCATGCTGGGATATATGAGTGCGTGAAGCGTGCTTTTTCACGCGCTTGGTCCACGCCCCAATTTCCATGGAAACGACTGTGGTCTTCGGACCGCGTGTTAACTGCGCATGGGACAAAAAAGAAATGACGCACATGCCCTTCAAACCACGCTCCGAACTGTGCGCTCTGGGAATTGGGACACAGCTTCTAATGGCAAAGAAACATGTCTGCGGTGCCATTTGCCCACAAAAATAACAGCAAAAGACCGGGCGAAACAGTTCCCCTCCTAGTAGTAATTTATTTTCGATGTTGGTAAGGTTGTTTTAGGACCATATCTGTGATCTCTGTGTCTTTGTATTATTCTTTGTCAGTAATAACTCAGTATTCAAAATATTACAAATATTTAAAATATTACTATTTATCGCAACTTTCACTTCCTCCCGCAACAAAAACCTTAAAAGCACCGCAACTTTCATCACAACTTTTTGGAAAAGCTCACGCAAATTCAGGCATTTTAGCCCGCAACAATCACAAAAAATGCCCGCGAAATCCTGGGGGGTCTGTTTAATGGGCATTTATAAGATTACGGTTAAAGGTGCATTGCGCAACTTTTTTGAAGATGTCATTGCTTTGCCTGGAATGTTCCGTGGTATGACATTTAGCATATACATCAAATATATATTCATTGCAGGTGTTTCTATTGCTCAAAAATACATTATTCCTTGTGTGAATAGCAGTGATTCTCCACAGATCTGAACTGTATCGTAGCGTAGAGCTGTAACCTGCTTGTCTTTCTAGTGATTGATACTATACTGTGGAACATTCTAGACAAAGAAATAACATTTCCATGGAAACAAACAGGTGGTGGGCTTTCCAACGTTACACAGAAATATTGAGCAAAACTTAAAGACATTCTGTAAATATTGAGCAAAACTTAAAGACATTCTGTAACTTTTCTGGCGGAGGTGTCCGTCAAATGCTTTTCTCCGTGGAAATGTTTCGCAGTATGACATTAACCCTTACTATTTTCATGGAGACCAATCCAGACCAAATTACAGGTCAGATCTGTGGAGAAGTAACCCCACTCACAGTTAGAATTCCTGTTTTTCTAGGTATTTTTGAGCTATAAAACCACCTTTAATTGAATAAATGTAAGGCAAAGCTGCTTAGTATCATACTGTGGAACATTCCAGGCAGAGCAATGACATAGAATGATCCATAGAAACAAGCAGGTGACGGACCCCAACCAAAAAATTGCACAGTGCACCGTTAAATAAAAACAACAAAATAACAGAGAAACTGAAACATTTTAAGACTGCACGCTATGCTAACCGCCCCTGAAAAATAGCAGTAGGAGTAATACTAAGCGTTGTTTGTATAGCTTTGGGTTATTCTCCCTTTTTCTCACTTTTCTTAAACTTCTGATTTACTCAGTATCCTTTGTAACATTGCCAGGAACTAAAACTCTAAGTGCCACAGCTGAGCCTCGCCTGATTTTTAGTCTATCTTTGAAGAGTCCAGCCTGAAGAAGAAGAAACATACACTGCAAAAGCTCCCTAAATGTAGGAGTTAAAATAGAAGACTGCATTCAGATTTGTACATAAACCTCATGAGAATTTAGACTAAACAGGGAATAAACCTAAGACTAAACCTGGACTAGAACCGGACTAAACCTTGACTAGGAACAGGACTAAACCTAGGACTAAACCTGGATTAGAACAGGACTAAACCTAGGACTAAACCTGGACCAGAACAGGACTAAACCTTGGACTAAACCTGAGCTAGAACAGGACTAAACCTAGGACTAAACCTGGGCTAGAACAGGACTAAACCTAGGACTAAACCTGGGCTAGAACAGGATTAAACCTAGGACTAAACCTGGGCTAGAACAGGACTAAACCTAGGACTAAACCTGGGCTAGAACAGGACTAAACCTAGGACTAAACCTGGATTAGAACACGACTAAACCTAGGACTAAACCTGGGCTAGAACACGACTAAACCTAGGACTAAACCTGGATTAGAACACGACTAAACCTAGGACTAAACCTGGGCTAGAACAGGACTAAACCTAGGACTAAACCTGGGCTAGAACACGACTAAACCTAGGACTAAACCTGGGCTAGAACAGGACTAAACCTCGGACTAAACCTGGGCTAGAACAGAACTAAACCTAGGACTAAACCTGGGCTAGAACAGGACTAAACCTAGGACTAAACCTGGATGAGAACAGGTCTAAACCTAGGACTAAACCTGGACTAGAACAGGACTAAACCTAGGACTAAACCTGGACTAGAACACGACTAAACCTGGATTAGAACACGACTAAACCTAGGACTAAACCTGGATTAGAACATGACTAAACCTAGGACTAAACCTGGACTAGAACAGGACTAAATCTCGGACTAAACCTGGGCTAGAACAGGACTAAACCTAAGACTAAACCTGGGCTAGAACAGGACTAAACCTAGGACTAAACCTGGGCTAGAACACGACTAAACCTAGGACTAAACCTGGGCTAGAACACGATTAAACCTAGGACTAAACCTGGGCTAGAACAGGATTAAACCTAGGACTAAACCTAGACTAGAACAAGACTTGAATAGGATCAAATGAATTCTATATCTGGACTAAACCCATATTAAACCAGGACTGTGAACATTGCCTTTATCTTCATTTGAGTCATTTGGACAAACTTAGACTTTTTCAGTTTTATTTTGTATATTAACCATTTAAATGTCCTATATATTACTCAAAATTGACTCTTGTGAGCTTTAAGTCATGTTATAATGTGGTTACCTCCTCAAAAACATACTTGTTTTGTTTCATTCACATGTTTGAGTAATTCTTTCTACATATCCTAAACTCAAAATGCTCTGTTCCACCTTGTGATGTCATAAAGGAGTAGTTTTCAGTTTTCAAACAGTTACCTTTTACCCTTATTTTACTGGAGATTGGCAATTCCTGGGATGAAATTATCCAAATGATTCTAGTGAAGGTGTATGGAGTTTAAAATCTCTGTGGAGCACTTTCTGTATTACCACATGACATCACAAGGTGGAACAGAGCGTTTTCTATTTGAGAGAGGAACTCAGCCTGAATATGCAGGGTTTGTGTGTTTGTAGTGAGGACACATGAGGATCTACATTATAACACAGAAAACTCAGAAAAATTGTGATTTAAAAGCCCTTTAAATAAGTTGAATCACTTAAAATCAGCTAAATTCTTTTTCAAAATCACTACATTTCATTCTTTAATTGTTCTAAAAATCTCTTCAGAATACTTTTTACTCTAAGTGCATTTTTAAAGAGATAATTCAGCACTTTTACTTAAGTAGATTTATATTTTTACTATGTAATTTTTCAGTCCGAGCATCAGTCATCTGCTTTTCCTAGATACTTCCACATTACAGAAATTTGTTTATCTCTACGGAGACAAGCAAGGCCAAGTTTCAGTTACTTTTGAGCAAGGATAAAAAAAGAATACATGCAAAGTAGATCATAAACAACCTTAACCCAGGTAATAAAGAAACAAGATTACATCCTGTATTGAAGCCATACTAATTCATGGCTTGAATAGTCTTTTTTGCAGTGTATTCAGCTGTCTCTGTGTTATCAGGGCGGAGCGTGCACGAGACTGCGAGCGTGCACGGGGCCGCGAGCGTGCATGGGGCTGCGAGCGTGCACGAGGCTGTGAGCGTGCACGAGACTGTTAGTTATATTATCTGAGCTATAACAGGCCAACCACCTCTCTCTTTCTCCTCTTTAACTTAATGAGAGCGCATTTGCATTTTGGCCAAGAGCCTTTTCTGTCTTTTGCTTTATTTCTCCTCTTGCCAAACCCTTTTCTTTTCTCGCTAAAATCCAGTCGCTCATCTGTATGCAAGAAACCTCCCTTACTTCCTGTTCCCGGGCTCAAATCGTCTCCCACGGTAACGGTGATCAAAAACAGCCAAAATGGGATGATAAAAAAAGAAAAGCCAAGTGGTAGGGAATATATTATGAATTGTAATATTGAAATCTATAGAAAGAAACATTTAAAAAGCTCCTCTTATGTGGTGTGGTTAAAAGTGCACTATGTAACTTTTCTAGAGGAAGTTCTGCTACATACTGCTACAGATTTTATTACTTTAACTAGAATATTCCGCAGCTTTGCATAAATGTATTCAATTACAGGCGTTTTTGTTGAGAAACATGCATTCTTATTGTGAGTGGGGTCGCCTCTCCACAGATCTGACCTGTAATGAGGCCTAGTGGCATCACCAGCTCGTCTCCATGGAGATAGTTTAAAGAGCCCATATTACAGGATTTTCTGATCTACATTACAATGTTTCCTCATCAAAAACACACCTGGAGTTGTGTTTTGTTTCATTCACACATGTTTAACACACTAATCCTGCATATTCACGTCCCCATGGAGACAAGCAGATGAACTACACTTCACCAGAAAAATTGCATAGTGTAACTTTAATTGTGCTCACTTTTTGTGCAAAATTTGGACCTCAACCAATTTACAGGCACTTTTGGGCACATTTCTTAAAGGAATATTAATGTTTTTTTACAATCTGAACCTTATTTCGGTAACAAAACAAGTTAATTTACTCGCCCATAGCACTTTGGTGTAATTTGGAGCAGTTCCATAGATGTTGTAGTTTAGCGATATCTCGGGGCAGGCAATTGCAGTCACCAAATAACGCAAACTTTATCACTTTTCAAATTACAGAAGGTCAATGTGTTAGTCTACGCTTTCGTTTGAGTCAAAAGTGGCCTGTAATCCGAGATTTAGCCATAGTTTCGAGTAGATTACGAGGACAGTGCTCATGCGCTCATTCACAGCTGATTTGCAGATAAGAAGATGCTCATAACTTTTCTGTTGCAAGCGACAAGAAGATTCGCACTTTGAGGCTGAAGAGGACTTATTTGAGTATGATGGCCGTCCATATCGTTTTGAGCCTGAGTATACGGATGAGGAGGTATTATAAAGAATGAAGCGGAGACAGTTTCAGGAGCAGCGCACCATAGAAAAGCCATCGGTATCGCATTACTTCTCAGAATCGTACCGAAATAAAGTTCAGATTGTAAAAAATGTTAATATTCCTTTAAGAACTACAAGAATATCTTGGGGCTAGTATTATCTTTATATCTTGTTTTGTGTTAGAAAATACAAAACAATATATACACATTTTCATTTTTGTCAGTTACGCTACCAAAGCACTTATTTATGCTTGTGATTGTACAATAAAGGCCTCAAAGGTGCACCTCCAGGCCCCGCAGCAGGTACTACCAAAGATGAGGTAATGAATATGCAGATGAGTATGCAAATGAATGAAACAGAGGATCACCTGAGCTTGTTACATTTGACTCCAGGGTCCAGGATGTCAGGAGTGGTGCCTAACATACACACACACACACACACACACACACACACACCTCTATGCATTTGGATTCACCGTATAATCAGACCAGCCAACCATCTGGGGCTATTTTTACACACATACAGTACACACACACACACACGCACACACACTGAAAACAGAGGAACACCTTTGAGGAATTCTGCACACACCTATGTGAATAATAGGTGATAGGTTGGTGGTAGTTTTAAATAGCTCAGTTTTAGTTACGTATTAGGCCGACACCGTAGACTATAAATAAATGATATAAATGAACATTTGTACAGATGGAGCGCTTCCGGCCCCATCGACTGGCTCTGGCTCTAATTCACTTTGTATTGAGAAAACATCTCCTGTTTCTCTGTAACTGCTGCTGTCAGACTTCTCATTTTGGTATTAGCACATAACTGCCGGCCTCGGTGAGCTTCATTTGACTGGAGCTGAATGCTTTATACAGAACTGGGCAGAGTAACAACAACTGTTTTCAAGACATTTTTGAGTACAGTGGTCCCTCGCTCTATCGCGGTTCACTGTTCGCGGTCTCGCTTTTTTGCAGATTTTTTTAAAATTTATTTTTTTTAAATACTGTAACTTTTTTTTTTTTATAGTGTAACATTGTGTTCTGCGTCCTGATTGGCTAAGAGACTGTAAAAAAACTAAACGTGGACTAAACCAGGTCTAAACAAGGTCTAAACCAGGTCTAAACCAGGTCTAAACCTGGACTGGTCCTGGACTAAACCAGGACTGGACCAGGTCTAGACCTGGACTAAACCGGAACAAGACCAGGTCTAAACCAGGATTAAATCACCCCGTGCGGCTCTTTGCTGGTTTCGTGCGGCTCTTGCGTTTGTCTGTGCGTGTTCGGTTTGTGGCTCGGGCTGCGAGGACGCGGCCCTGAGGGGGAGGCATGGTTCGGGCGCCGCGGTTCGATCTTGTGCTCGCAGCCCCGGCCTTGCGCCGGTCGTGCTGCTCTGTCACAGATTTGACCACGAGCACTTCTCCAAGGGGTTGGTGCGTGTCACGTCCAGATCCAGTGACTCATGTCTCCGCACTCCTCGCGCGTCCGGCGGGGCTCCCGGCGGAGCCCCCACGCTTCACTATTAATACATTTTGTTGAAAATCTATGAAAGTTTGAGTGTTTAAACGAGAGAGAAATGTGAGAAAACATTAATTCTAGTGTTTTAAGGCGTTTACAGCCTTAAAACATGTATAATAATTGTAAAATATAAAGTTGTTCTACTTCGCGGATTTCACTCATTACGGGTTATTTCTGGAACCTAACCCCAGTGATAAACAATATATCTTGATATATTGTATAAGCAGCTGTTGAGGTAAAAAAAAAAGTTACAAAGCGTTTAATTGTCCGATAATCAGGAAGTGCGCATCAGCATGCCAGTTGTTGCTAACTTTATAGTCAGGGCAAATTCTGCACTAGTCTCTGTGTTGATGATCATAAACATCATGTACAGCTCCTTTAAATGCAATTCTGTGGAACATTTCAGACAAAGCAATAACATTTCCATGGAAACAAGGAGCTGGTTACACAGTGCACCTTTAAACTTATGTTGTTCTAATGAATAAATAAATAAATACATTTAAATGTATGCAACTTTAACGTAACGTAATTGAATAAATGCAACATAGATAAGCTTAATGCAATACTGTGGAACATTCCAGGCAAAGCAATAACGATTCCATGTAGACAAGCCTTTTTTTTATTTTATTTCAAATATACAGTGTAATATACAAATGTATACAAACAATTGTATAAACAATAACAATGCTCGAGGCTTAAGAGTTTATATTCACAGGGCTCAGCATGTGCAATTTCTGCATTATACAAATATATAGAAATTATCAATACATTTACAATTTATATTTCAAATTCCATATAAAGTGCTTTTGTTTTCATGGCTTTTGGATTTGTTCAATACTTTAGAGAGTTTATATACGAGGACAAGAGGGACTGAAATACAACAAATTTGGGTTTCTGGCTAGGAAATTTACAGCAATGGATATGAAATTTTGACAGGATTAGGAGCACGTTCAACACATTTTTTTTGCATGAATCTTTCTCAAAGACACCAAAAATACATGTTTTACATTCAACTGTTGGTTTGTATCAAGCTTTCTATTCACAAACAGAAATATGTCATTCCAAAAGATTTGAGCGTATGAGCATTCCCAAAACACATGGGATAGAGACAAGCAGTTAAGAGACTTCCCACCAGAAAAGTTACACAGCCCATCTTCAAACTCAGCTTGACATTCTGCATTTAACCTGATCTACTCATATTTTAACTTTCTTCTTCCGTTCTTGTAGTGTCGGTCTTTGTAACAGAAAAAAATGTGAATTTTTGGAAGGAGATTGACGTATTTTAAAGTTTTTTGTCTGTGATTTTGTGAGATTTTGTGGTAGAGGGAGCAGAGGAATGAACAACATGGATGTCATATATAAAGCTGATTCAGAGAGGCTTTGTCTGTTCAGGCCTGGGGCTGTCAAACCGCCACTCACAGCTGACAGTGCCCCTGCCTACTGAACCATCACGCTACTCTGAAATGTCTATTTAAGACGTGGAGCTATGGCTACGGAAATCAAATATATGGAAAATCACTGCTCAGTCTGGGTTGGGGTAGATTATACAGTTGTCAAAAGTAGTATTGAAAACTACAAATCGATGCTAAAACTATTATGAAAACTAGATACACATTTGAGCAGGGATCAATACTAAAAAAGTAACATTCACAGCACAGAAATGAACGTTTCCTGAATAGATTTAGAATGACCTTGAGCTGTATCAGAATAAGTATAAGGGGATTACACAGATATAAGATCATAACAGTAATATAAAAGAAAGTACAATGATTTAATGTTGACAATCACAGTCTATTAATAATTAATTATATTGTGGTATCAATATTAGTATCGACTATCAAACACAAACTGATTATATTAGATTCTATTTATTATCAGTAAGTTTGCTAGATGAATCAAAACAGAAAACAAAATGGTTGAGTGGTAATTTCGTTCGTCTGTGGTTCAGTCCTTGCTCCTACAACTACATGCTGTTGTTGTGTTCTTAGGCAAGACACTTCATACACAATTTTCATATGACGAGAAGAACGTTTGTGTACATTTGTGAGCGCCTACTTGTACCACTCTCGCTTGTTGATGACCTGTAGGTCGCAGGAATGTGACCTGGCCGTTCAGACTGAAGTCGCATGTCAAAAGATCGAATATGTATCGGTTTTAGGACCACATATCCAAGTGGCCTGGGTCGCATTTGAAAAAATACGATCTGTGTCGTTCAGACTGTCATTAAAAGATCAGATACAGGTCGCATAGGGGTGAAAAAATCGGATTTGGGTCACTTCAGGCTGCAGTCTGAACGTAGGCATTAAATCTATCTGTACTGTATTTAATATATTACAGCTGTTTGCTAAAGACATTCCCTGAAAAACATTTTTATTGAGAGCAGGGACCACACATACTAGCTTTTGTCCTTGGAAATGTATATCATACTTTGAAACATATCAGATAAAGTAACAACATCTACATGGAGACAAGCAGGCGGTGTACCTTCCAGAAGAAAAATTACACAGTGCCCGTTAATGCTCTACTTTGTCAAACCTGGCTTGTTTTGGTTGACATTTTCTCGACTTTTCCAGTACTTTTTAAGGATTCCATGATATATTTCTCCCTCTCCTCTCTCTCCAGACGCCACCATCCTCTCTTACGACGGCAGTAAATTCATGAAGGTGCAGTTGCCCGTAGCGATGCACACGGAGGCGGAGGATGTGTCTTTGCGGTTCAGGTCTCAGCGCGCCTACGGGATCCTCATGGCAACCACCTCCAGGAACTCCGCTGACACCCTGAGACTGGAGCTGGACGGGGGACGGGTGCGGCTCACGGTTAATCTGGGTATGTACTGCACTATCTCTATGTAATATCGGATACTAGGGATGGGACGAGATCATGTTTCCACAAGATGAGATACGCGATTGGGTCCACGAAAATGAGACAAGACGAGATTTTAACATCATTCCTAATATTTTTGTTTTGAACTTTAAGAGATGTAACTCATTGATACTTAACCCTTTTTTGTCCAATCCAAATGTAACATAAAACAAATGAGATCCTTTACTCATGCGTGCATGATCTTGTGGCAATTTTGGCTCACAAGATCTTGAACCATCCCTATAAAATACTAGTTTTGACCATAGACTGTATAAAGAAGTGGACTAAAAAGGCTAACTATTATACCGCTGAAACTTGATTAGCTTCCGAGATAAAAGTGGCTGAATCTCATTTATAGTGATGATTTATAAGATGAACTGAAAATCAATTGATAACTGTGCTAATGTATTCAAGATATTTAGCATTTTTGCTTAAAAATAATATTTATATTTTGAAAATATTTAACTTGCACTTCTTTATCCATCAAGAAATAAACAAGAAATATCTTAAGACATCAGGTGCACACAATTTCGAGGCATCTCTCTTATGTGAAATCAAAAAATATTTGATGTTAAAACTGTAGACATATTAAAATGAATGTATGTGAATGTGCAGACAGGCTTTCAGATAGAACTGGTTGCTTGTAGACACACTGTACCTTCTGATAAACTACCGTTTTTGCCTTATTTTGCATAAATTTCCTATTTTGTACTATTTTCCAATACTATATCTTGGAAACTATAGCCAATCAGCACTTCTGACTTACTTTTTCTTTATTAGTGACCTAAACCAAGAAAAATTTCACTACTTTTGTTCCGGAAGCATTTTACTTGTAGACCAGTTATATAAAACTTTTCAAAAGTCACTGGTAGCCGTCCCCCATAACATTCAGCTCCAGTCAAATGAAGCTGATGATTCTAGCAGTTATAGGGGCGAATTTGGAACCAAACCTGTCACAAATGCTAGAGAGTAACCTCTAGGAATGCAGGCACCCGATTTGGCTGTTGTCAATGTTCTCATCTTGATTTCTGGACAAAATAGCAAAATAAAAACACCAGGATCACGTAGTGCCGGTTAATACACACATTTTAAGATCCAAATAACGAACCTGGCAACAGCAGTTACAGAGAGAGGGGAGACAGTTTTTTCAATGTAAAGTCAATTGGAGCCAGAGGCGATGGAGCCGGAAGCACCCCCATGCTCACCTCCTATTTGGAACGCGACGGCTAGCGGGTTAGCTATGTCCATTTATATATACAGTCTATGGTTCTGATGCATAATAGTTCAAATATAGGAATTGCTTATGGAAAATAATATAATAATGTGGATTTTATGGGAATACGATTAAGTGCTGTTAAGTCTGAAAAATGCACTTTCAGAACTATTGATTGTGCTTATAAGGTTTCACAATTTGTTAATATTCTTGGGGCAATGCAAGGCTGGGCTGTATAGTTTCTTCAGTAATCTATAATCTGCAGTATAAAAACATAAAGGGACAAAATACATAAAAAATAGACAATAACCAGTTATAATCTGGTATACTTAAATATTGTTAATGCACGTGTTCCCCCTTTTCTTAAACAAACAAATAAAATCAAAAATAAATGTAATATATATATATTCTCCTTATATAGGAAATACAATGTGAACTGTCCCTTTCAGTTCTGTCGATTTTATATTATGATGTAGCTGGATACTACTTTGTACTTTTGTTACTATATTTAGGAAATTTACAGTACAATACAGTAGAAATTTACAGTACTATACAGTAGAAACGTACAGTGCAATACAGTAGAAATTTACAGTACAATACAGTAGAAATTTACAGTACTATACAGTAGAAACTTACAGTACTATGCAGTAGAAATTTACATTACTATACAGTAGAAACTTACTATAAATTTAACCACAGACATTTTTAAACAAAGGTGAAAAATTACAAAAATAAATTTTGAATATATAGTAAATACAAGACATATTGACCAATTATGGCTGTTGTTCACAATTTAGTTTCTTAATTACAGCTTAATTATACTTGTTTTAGTGTAGTTATCTTTTGCATTTTCACAACAGCCCTAGTTATTTTACATTTTTACAATATGCTTTGTGCAAATAAACCTGTAAATGGTCCAAATTTGCCCAGCCCTGCATCTGCCTCTCGCTTAATGTTAAAGGTTATTTCAGTTTCACTGTATTTTCCACAGTTTTTAGTGTTTGTGTAAGATTTTGTTGTCGAACAGAGGGTGACGCTTCAGCTGCATTCTCTGCTCACTGCCAGGAGACCTCTGCACCCCGTCACCACGACAACAGCAACCTGAGAAACACAATAACGCCACTTAAATAATGTATACTGTATGCCCACACTGGCGAGTACACATGGGAAGATTTTTATAGCGCGTATTAAATTCAGCTCTGTGGTTTTATCCATGGGTTTCAGAGTGTTGGAATAATGAGGACTGTTGCTATAGACATTAACATTTAAAAATATGATGTTTTCAGTGGTCAAAAGTCCTCAAAATGGCGCCTATAACTGGAAAAATAAGGTAACTTTTTAATTTGAGGGTACATAGTCAAACCCTATGTGAAAATGACATTGTTTAGTTATACTACTGTTATGATTACATTTTCAGTTCATCCACGGGTTGTAGTGATGAAAAACAATTACATCTTTTGAATGGCCTAAAGTCCTCAAAATGGCGCCTATAAACAGGAAGATGAAATCCATGAATAAACAAATTGAATTTTTGATACATACATATATTTGAGGCATATTTATTTCACATAATTACACGTAAGGTTAAATTTTTGGTGCTCTTTTTGGTCTCTGGTCGTTTGCAGCCACGCCTCTCTGTGGTTGACGCCTCACGACACACCAAGGCATTCTGGGTAAAACCTTTAAATGGCCAAAATGTTTTCAAATCTCCCATTTTTGGCGGAGATTTGTGCTTTGGGTGAGCGGCAGGATCGGAGGGGAACGGGTCAGATGTCAAGGTCGACTCTGACGCCATTGGCCCAGCTCAGTCTCTGGAGGATTCTGATTGGAGGCTGGAAATGTCACTCAAACCAAAGCAGCCAATAGGCACCGGGCATACACTGGGACCTATCACTTTCCTAGAAAATATATTGTTTTAGTTCATATATATAACCAAATATTATGCAAAAATGTAAGTAATTATTCACAATGTTTCATTTGAATTGGCAAACATTTTATAAGCTAAAAGGAAAAAAAAACACTAAATAATACACAAATCTATTGCTTTGTTGTTTAATTTATCTTGTATTTTTGCTCTAACTGTAATAATTATTGATTAACAATTCTTAAATATGTAGTAAAAATGTTACTATTTAATTTTAATGCTATATTGCTCACAATATTGTATAGTAGTATTGTAAAATAATCTCAGCTGTTATTGTAACTACCAATTTACTGTCCAGCTTCAGAGTAGATAATTAGACTTTGTTAGGGTCACCAAAGTCTCCTCATTATGCAAAATACATGTATCAGTTAATAATTTTGCAATTCATAAACTAAAGTAAGACTTTAGAAATTAGGGGTGCATGATATGAGAAAAGATTTGCACAATAAGTCCAGTTAAATGAAAACAAAAAATGCACTTGCCTTTATTTACTACAGTCAAACTGGGGCAAAAATAAATTCTTAAAGACAAAACCCAAGCCTAAGATAAGATTCAATAGGGAACATCATTCATAAAACCTGCCTTTTTGTTCATTTTACCTTCCACAAACAGTACACTAATGTAAAATGGAGAATGTATATGTATTTTCTTGCCAGTATCACAAAATATTACGCAGTCCTATACAGAATGTTTGTACAGTAGTGTGATATATATAGAAATAAAAATAATATAGATTTCTTGGGAGAGTTGGTTCCAGTGTGGTCCGGTGCCTGGAGGTGGACAGGGGTGTGTTGATGGGAGCGTCCCCGGGCGTGGGCTCTCTTCTCTGGGCAGCTCTAACCCTCTGCTCTGCTCTTCCTCCAGACTGTATCAGGATTAACTGTACAGCCAGTAAGTGACCCTACACCTCCTCCCTCTCTCTTCCCCCTTTCCCCTCGTCCTCCTACGCCTCCTTCTCTGTCCTCTGTGTGTGAATGAGTGGGCTTCTCTGTGTGTCACTCTATGGCTATTTTTACTCTCGACTTTTACTGTGGATCCTTAAAGCTGCACTAGACCTGTTCACTGTCAATAACACAGCATGCTTCCATCCATTAAAGATTATCTGTACATTTTTAGAAATACTGGCAATGTAGTGCAGTTTTGGTTTAGCCCCGGTTTAGAGCTGGTTTAATTCTGGTTTAGTCCTGTTAAGACCTGGTTAAGACCTGGTTTAGTCCTGGTTTAGACATGATTTAGTTCTGGTTTAGACTTGGTTTAGACCTGGTTTAGTTCTGGTTTAGTCCTGGTTTAGACCTGGTTTAGTGCTGGTTTAGACCTGGTTTAGTCCTGTTTTGGTCCTGGTTTAGACCTGGTTTAGTTCTGGTTTAGTCCTGTTTTGAATCTGGTTTAGACCTGGTTTAGTCCTGGTTTAGACCTGGTTTAGTCCTGGTTTAGTCCTGGTTTAGACCTGGTTTAGTCCTTTTTAGACCTGGTTTAGTCCTTTTTAGACCTGGTTTAGTCCTGTTTAGACCTGGTTTAGTCCTGGTTTAGACATGATTTAGTTCTGGTTTAGACTTGGTTTAGACTTGGTTTAGACCTGGTTTAGACCTGGTTTACTGCTGGTTTAGACCTGGTTTAGTCCTGGTTTAGTCCTGTTTTGGTCCTGGTTTAGACCTGGTTTAGTTCTGGTTTAGACCTGGTTTAGTCCTGTTTTGAATCTGGTTTAGACCTGGTTTAGTCCTGGTTTAGACCTGGTTTAGTCCTGGTTTAGACCTGGTTTAGTCCTTTTTAGACCTGGTTTAGTCCTGTTTAGACCTGGTTTAGTCCTATTTAGACCTGGTTTAGTCCTGTTAGACCTGGTTTAGTTCTAGTTTAGACCTGGCATAGTCCTGTTAGACCTGGTTTAGATCTCATAGTGCTCCAAAGATCCAAGGTTTTCGTAGGTTTGATACCCACTGCAGTAGACCACAGTCCCTGAGATCATGATCTGATACATACTGACTATTTTAACTTTTGTATTTCCTGTATAACAATAACTCCCAGTTTGACCATTTTTAGGTTTCAAATTTTACATTCTGGTTGGAAACATTGACATCGCGCTAGGGAATTCCATAACTGTTACCTTGGCCCAAACTCCTCATCTAATATAAGAAAACAACTTTATTTTCTTTAAATCGTGTTAAAAGTATCAGAAAAATGTGTTTCTTGTGTAAATTGTGTTTTGAATAGAACTCTCGAAAATAGAACGCTCTGCTTCCTGTAATTTTCACCTTATGTTTCCATTTTACTTTGCAAATTTGCTTCTTGATTGGTGTAAAATTATAATTTATATTTACAGCGCATTGTGCAAAAAGGTGCATTGTGCAACTTTTCTGGTGGAGATGTTATTGCTTTGTCTGGAATGTTTCACAGTATGGCATTAAACCTTTCTATCTTCATTGAGACCAAACCAGGTCAGATCTGTGGAGAGGCAACCCCGCTCACAGTCAGAATACATGTTTTTCTAGGTATTTTTGAGCTATAAAACCACCAGTAATTGAATAAATGTAAGGCAGAGCTGTTTAATGTCATACTGTGGAACAATCCAGGCAGAGGGATGACGTATCCATAGAAACAAGCCTTCACCAGAAAAGTTACACAATGCAGCTTTAAGAATAAAAATGTGTAGATTTCATAAACTCAGTAAACCACTTTTATGTTTTAAACGAATCCAAAAAATGCAACAAGACACATGTTTATGTTTTGTAGCAGCAGTAGTAGTGGTAGTGGTAGTAGCAGTAGTAGCAGTAGTAGTAGTATTTTGTGTATCCTGTGTACTTTTCAGAGCTTCTCAACGTTTATTCCTCTTCTCATTGACCCTTTGAAATTGTATTTAAAGTACAGTAATTTGTGCATGTTTGAATAACCTTTAATCACTTTATGTTTTTTTTTCCAAGACTCCATTTCACTGATCTGCCGCTGTTTTCACCACCCCTGGTTCACACCCACTGCTCTGGACTTACTTAGTTATCCAATTTTATTTTCTTAATCGATGATGCGTAGGATTTGCCAGTGTTGCATAACAATTTTGGTAAAAATGAAAAAAAAAACAACCACTTGCTATCCATTGGAGTTTTAAAAATTCAAATACTGTAATCCTAGTTTAGTCCTAGTTTAGTCCTGGTTTAGCCCTGGTTTAGTCCTAATTTAGACCTAGTTTAGTTCTGGTTTAGCCCTGTTTTAGTCCTGTTTTAGACATGGTTTTGTCCTGGTTTAGTCTTGTTTAGTGCTGGTTTAGTCCTGGTTTAGACCTGGTTTAGTCCTGTTTAGTCCTGGTTTAGTCCTGTTTTAGAACTGGTTTAGTCCTGTTTTAGAACTGGTTTAGAACTGGTTTAGTCCTGATTTAGACCTGGTTTAGTCCTTGTTTAGACCTTGTTTAGACCTGGTTTCGACCTGGTTTAGTCCTAGTTTAGTCCTGGTTTAGACCAGGTTTAGTCCTATTTAGTTCTGGTTTAGTCCTGTTTAGAACTGGTTTAGACCAGGTTTAGTCCTGTTTAGACCTGGTTTAGTTTTGGTTTAGTCCTGTTTAGTCCTGGTTTAGACCTAGTTTAGACCTGGTTTAGTCCTGTTTAGACCTAGTTTAATCCTGGTTTAGTCCTGGTTTAGACCTAGTTTATTCCTGGTTTAGACCTGGTTTAGTCCTTGTTTAGACCTAGTTTAGTCCGGGTTTAGACTTGGTTTAGACCTAGTTTAGTCCGGGTTTAGTCCTGGTTTAGACCTAGTTTAGTCCTGGTTTAGACCTGGTTTAGTCCTTGTTTAGACCTAGTTTAGTCCGGGTTTAGACCTGGTTTAGACCTAGTTTAGTCCTGGTTTAGGCCTGGTTTAGTCCTATTTAGTTCTGGTTTAGTCCTGTTTAGAACTGGTTTAGACCAGGGTTAGTCCTGTTTAGACCTGGTTTAGTCCTTGTTTAGACCTTGTTTAGACCTGGTTTAGTCCTAGTTTAGTCCTGGTTTAGACCAGGTTTAGTCCTATTTAGTTCTGGTTTAGTCCTGTTTAGAACTGGTTTAGACCAGGGTTAGTCCTGTTTAGACCTGGTTTAGTTTTGGTTTAGTCCTGTTTAGTCCTGGTTTAGACCTAGTTTAGTCCTGGTTTAGACCTGGTTTAGTCCTGTTTAGACCTAGTTTAATCCTGGTTTAGTCCTGGTTTAGACCTAGTTTATTCCTGGTTTAGACCTGGTTTAGTCCTTGTTTAGACCTAGTTTATTCCGGATTTAGACTTGGTTTAGACCTAGTTTAGTCCGGGTTTAGTCCTGGTTTAGACCTAGTTTAGTCCTGGTTTAGACCTGGTTTAGTCCTTGTTTAGACCTAGTTTAGTTCGGGTTTAGACCTGGTTTAGACCTAGTTTAGTCCTGTTTAGCCCTGGTTTAGTCCTGGTTTAGACCTAGTTTAGACCTGGTTTAGTCCTGGTTTAGTCCTGGTTTAGACCTAGTTAAGTCCGGGTTTAGACCTGGTTTAGTTCTGGTTTAGTCCTGTTTAGACCTTGTTTAGTCCTCTTTTAGTCCTCTCTTTGCAGACTTCTGGAGCACAGATTTAACAGATGCTCGTTTTGTTTCTTTGTCAAAAATGCACAAATGTGAATTCTCCATTTCATTTCACATTTTGTCTTTTCACATTTCTTATTTCACAACAGTTATGGTTTTCTGGTTTGTTTTGTAACAGACGCAGCTCTCCTCTGTCAGGACAAATACTCAAAATATTCAAAAGTAAAAGTACCTTTAATCCTTATACGTATGTACAAGATCACTAGACAGAAACTACTTTTAGTACAGTCTACCTTGAAGTCCAGTGTATTATTCAACAACTCGGGAAAAAAAAAAAAACTTTTTCAAAATTAATTTCATTTGATTTTTGACGTTATTCGGTGTCTTCAGGCTCTGATTCGACACATTTAAGCTTCTAAATCATGTCTGTGCGGATTTAGGTTTGAGAGAGGACGGAGAGATGGAGAAAGAGAGAAATAGAGGAAGTAATAAAAGAGAGAGATGGGGAGAGGGGAAGTAGAAGAGGAGATAAAAAAAATAAGAGAAGGCGAGATGAGCTATAAGGGGTGAAAGAGGAGAGGGAGAGAAAGTGGGAAGAGAAATATAAAAAGATGAAAGATTTTAACGTGGAGAGAGGAGAGAAAGAAAAAGGGACGGAAGAAGAGGAGATGGGAAAAGAGAGAGGAGAGGAGCTGTGAGGGGGGAAGGAAAGACAGGAGAACGGAGAGATGAACAGCTTTAATGTAGAGAAAGAAAGTGAAATGAAGAAGAGAAGATCGAAAGGAGAGGAGAGGAGGAAATGAGTTATAAGGGGGAGAAAGAGTAAAGAAAAAGACAGAAAGATGAACAGTTTTAATGTGGAAAGAGAGAGGGGTGAAGAAGAGGCGATAGAAAAGAAAGAAGAGAGAAAAAGAGAGGAGGAAATGAGTTATAAGGGAAAGAGAGGGAAGGAGAAAGAGTAAAGAAAAAGATAGAAAGATGAACAGTTTTAATGTGGAGAGAGAGGGGGGTGGTGAAGAAGAGGTGATAGAAAAGATAGAAGAGAGAAAAGAGAGTGGAAGATGAGCTATAAGAGGTGAAAGAGGAAGAGGAAATATAAAAAGATGAAAGATTTTAAGAAAGGAGGAAAGAAAAAGGGACAGAAGAAGAGGAGATGGGGGAAGGAGGGACAGGAGAACGAAGAGAGAGGGAAGGAAGAGATGAACAGCTTTAATGTAGAGAAAGAAAGTGAAATGAAGAAGAGGAGATAGAAAGAGAGGAGGAAATGAGTTATGAGAATGAGAGGTGATAGAAAAGAAAGAAGAGAGGAAAAAGAGAGAGGGTGATGAGTCATAAGGGGAAGAGAGGGAAGGAGAAAAATAAAGAAAAAGATAGAAAGATGAACACTTAATGTGGAGAGAGAAAGGGGGTGAAGAAGAGGCAATAGAAAAGATAGAAGAGAGAAAAAGAGATGAGCTATAAGGGGAGAGAGGGAAAGAAGAAGGGATGGAGAGAGAGAGATGCTGAGATTTTTGCTGAGGGACAGGGTTTTCCAGGGCGGCCATTTTAGTGAAGAACGATGGACAGGAGAGGAGAAGAGGAGAAGGGAGGACAGTGAGGGGACTCCAGATAGCATTAAAGCAGGAAAAATGGAGCCAGACTTGTACCAAGGAGAGAGAGAAAGGGGGAAAAGAGAGGGAGGAAAGAATGATGGAAAAGGAAACAGAAAGTAACTTATGTAAGGGAAGGATAGAGGGATGAATTTAATTAAAAACATGTAAGAAGGATGGATTAGCAGGATAATTGAAGCATAGTATGTAACGTTAGACTACGTTTATAGGATGACGGTCTGAACAGAAGACGCAAAAGTGGCGTCGCGTCTTCACTTTTTATTCCGTGTTTAGACGAGCGTTTTCGGGAGGAAATCTGCGTGCATACAGTGACGCAAAAGTGTGGAATTCGATTGGGTATGCATGCCAGGCGGCTAGGTGGCGCTGTGATACATTATCACTATGTCCGTGCACATGCGTAGAATCTTCCTTACTTTATTTACTTACTTATTTATATATTTACTATTTAATTTACTTAACTTTTTAAAAACCTTAATTTAAATATAAATATCCAGAAATGGTGACGTAGATGCGTACGCGCCGTCAGCAAATTTGACCAGAGTTTTGCGTCTTGGGCAGTGTAGAAGAAAACGCTATGGCGTTTCCACATTGGAGGGTGGTTTCAGTTTTTTACGTTTTTAAGCCCCCAAAACGCCGTCACTGTCTAAACGAAAGGCACTTTCGATAAAATATTTTGTTGTTTTTACCCATAAGCGTTCCGTGTAAACAGGTCCTAAAACAAAAGCTGTTAGATTCCACAGTATGGTCTCTATCTCCATGGGGAATGTTCCGAAGTATGGTTTTAACTTTCTGTTTCCATGGAATCTTGCAGTCCACTTCAAGAAAGTTACATGCTAGGGCTTTAAAGGGACAGTGTGTAGGATTCGTGGCGCATAGGTGGTTACTAGCTATTCCACTTCCTCTTTTGGCTATGGCAGACCTCGAGGGTCACCCGGGCGCGACGTAGCGCCGACATCGCGCGTGCCCGCGCACGAACCGCGCACCGCTGTATACATAAAACGCGGTCCCCCGTTCACTTTTTTTTTTTCTTTTCGCATGAAAACACACAATCCCGATCATGATTCATGACAATCTACACATCAAATGAAACCTTACAGTCTCCTCTTTTTGACTATGCAATTCATTTCCCTGCAAAACAATCACTCCCCGAGCACATGGGGCTTTTATACAGAAAAGCACAAAACTTAGCTTACTTAGCTTACCTTTGAAGGCTCTGCACAGGTCAAACTCTGTATTTCATCATAAACTTGGTCTCAATCTGTCCATAAGGATCCAGCGAATAAAATCCAGTAAAACAATTTAGTCCAAAATACGTGTTATATCCATTACGAGTGTGATCCGGCAGCATGTTTCTTTACACGAGGCTCCCCCCTTCCCCCCTCCCCTTCCCCTTCTCTCCTTCTCTCCTTCACTCCCATATGCAGCGCGGATGAGCAGATGCTAGCAGGAGCCGAGGCGAAGGATGAGCCCAAATGTCCTTCTGCGGCTCTCGTATTCAAAATGGCTGCCTCTATATGGGGAAGATCCCCCTTTTATGTGACTATATCTAAGTCCAAAAGAATACAGGGGGTCCTCGGGTTACGACGTAGATCCGTTCTTAAGACGCGTCGTAACCCGAATTTCGTCGTAAACCGGATTTTGCCTTTGATCTTCCAACCAAAGCACCAATAACCTTTCCATCTTAATAATTAGACCACTGCGCTGCTTGGTTATCACTGCCGCTTTCATAGGAGCAGATCAGAGCCCACATCAGGTACTTCCGCCCACATTGGGCACATACACGAGGCTGTCTTCTTCTCCCTACAACCACAACAGAGCGTATTCTTCCGCCGTGCGCCGCGCGCCGCGTGCGTTTGTTTACATCTCTTACCACGCTAAACCGCGTAAGACGGAATGACGCGTAATATATACATTTTTTTTTTAATGGGGGCGCGTTCGTAACCACGAAACGTCGTAACCCGAGACCGTCGTAACCCGAGGACCCCCTGTACTTTGATTTCATGATGGAAGTGAAAAGGCTTGGAAAACAATGTATTTTTGAATGGGTATCTTCAATTTCAGTAATTAACAGGTAAAAATCTTACACACTGTCCCTTTAAAGATACATGAAGCAGATATATAAAGGTAGTGATGTATAGGAGTTTGGATAGAGTGTATTTAGTGTTATGTCATTAGGCAAGACAAATTAATTAAATTAAAAAAAATCTTGCCAGAATAAAAATGTAGGTTTCAAAGCAAACAAAAGATGTCTCTGTGACTTAGGCTTCGTTCACACTGCAGTCTGAAGTGTCCCACATCCGATTTTTTTGCCCCTATGCGACCTGTATCTGATCTTTTAATGACAGCCTGAGGCCACGTTCACACTGCAAGGCTTAAAGCACAATTCTGATGTTTTTGTGAAATCCAATTTTTTTGCAAGGTTGTTCACATTTCCAATTAAATGCGACTTGTATGTGATCTCCAGTGTGAACTTTAAACGCCCGAAAAGTGTCCCGCATGCGCCTTGGAGGACAGGACGAGGTCACACGCAGCGAGCGTGCTCAGTGTGTACGGAAGTAAACATGGACGCTATGAGTGAGCATCTGGCTTTATTAAAGTTGCTGTCCTGCCGGAGCCAGCACATGTACAGTACATTTGTGTTAAAGAGGAGATTAAGAAGGAGAAGAGCAAGGTTGTTGGCCATGGCGTTTTGTGGGGCAGTGGCAGCAGCCTCCATACAGAGGAATGTGTGGGTACGCAGTGGCAGCCAAGAGTGGTGGGATTACTATGTGCGTTGCCGCTTCACTGACACGGAGTTCATACACAATTTTCGTATGACAAGAACATTTATGTACATTTGTGAGCGCTTACTTGTACCACTCTCATGGGAGGAAACACGGGCAGGTCAGATGAAACGCGACCTGGCCGATCAATCAGATCTGTGTCATTCAGACTGTCATTAAAAGATCAGATACAAGTCGCATAGGGGCGAAAAAATCGGATTTGGGTCACTTCAGGCTGCAGTCTGAACGTAGCCTGAACGACACAGATCCGATTTTTTCAAATGCGACCCAGGCCACTTGGATATGTGGTCCTAAAACCGATACATATCCGATCTTTTGACATCCGACTTCAGTCTGAACGGCCAGGTCGCATTCATCCGACCTACACGTCATCAACAAGCGAGCAGAGATTTGATTAAGTTTAAATTACAAAAAAAAAAAAATCTTGCCAGGATAAACCAATATTTAGTTTTAAAAGCAAATAAAGGATGTTTCTGTGACTTAAAGGTAGCTTTCCTGGTGGAGATATAAGCATACTACAGTTACTAAAGAGCTGCAGTTTAATACCACACTACGAAACATTTCAAACGACTTATTAACATTTCCATGCAGTGACAAGTGATATTATTCCCATCTTTAAGAAAACATAGCATAAAAACATAAAATAAAGAATAAATCCTTAGGTGGATGTGCTGATTATTTCCAGTAACATCACACTGGGGGTGTTCTATTTGTATGTCCTTGGCTGGATGTTTAGGAGTTACCATGGTGACACAATGCACATATTAGCAAACACTGCCAAAATACATTTTAAGATAGTCTGACGACTCAAGAGAAATGGATTTAAACAGCACATTTTCAGGAGCCTTTAGCTGTTTAGTTAAGATGAGAGCGATTAACTGAAAAACTGCTGGCTAAACAGAGCAGTGCCTACAGTTAGCATCACCCCACCAAGGAATATTGACGACACAAGCTGCAAAGTATCAACAGAAAGGAGAGAATCGTAGAGAGGACAGACGAGTAGCCACTGGCCAGAGAAAGTGTTATTTTGAGTATAATAAATTGCAGAAGTTGGGCTCTGAATTTTAAACAGCTCAAAATGGCAAATGTTGAAGTGCTTTATCTGCTCTGTGCAAATCTGATAAATGTGAAACGCAGCCAAGAAACAAACAAAAGATAAGGCCAGGACAAAATACACCCAGAATATCACAAAAACTTTAAGGTCGAGCTGAAGCATTTGGGAATGTTTTTGTCACCAGGATTGAGATATAAGAGTTTAATTATAAAGATAAGTATTGTATTTTTGTAGAGGAAATGTTTCTTGTGATTTGCTAATTACGGCCGTTTAAATTGCGCTGTTGCTTAAATGTGATTGATCTTACAGCCATACTTTGAGGACAAAAGGAAAGAAATTTATAAAGGATACAGTCTAGAAAGATCTAATTAGAGGTGCACTATGTCACTTTTCCAGTGGATACGCCAGCTGCTTGTCTCCAGAGATATTCTTGCTTTGTGCAGGAGGTTACACAGTATGGCATTATACTTATTTATCTCCATGGAGACAAGAAGGATTAATCACCAGATTAAGGGCCTGTTTACACGAGAACGCTTACGGGTAAAAACGACAAAATATTTTATCGGAAGTGCCTTTTGTTTAGACGGTGACAGCGTTTTGGGGGCTTAAAAATGCAAAAAAAAACTGTAGCGTTTTCGTCTACACTGCCCAAGACGCAAAACT
The DNA here is from genome assembly GCA_036785185.1 of Paratrypauchen microcephalus. Lineage (NCBI taxonomy): Eukaryota > Metazoa > Chordata > Actinopteri > Gobiiformes > Gobiidae > Paratrypauchen > Paratrypauchen microcephalus. The sequence continues at coordinate 5,289,247 of JAVJIX010000049.1, read as the reverse complement.
CTGGTCAAATCTGCTGACATCGCGTACGTGTTTACATCACATTGGCCCGTATATCAGTGTACTTTGGTTGGCAGGACTCCCAGGCCACACCTTGTTGCGCCTTCGTTGCTTTGTAGTCTAACGTGGTCTGAAGCAATAGTTGAACTTCTTTGTCTGACCACACACATTTTTTTTGCTACCGGTAAGCCATGTTTTGTTTTTTGCGGCATAGTGATAATGTATCACAGCACCACCTACTCAGTCGAATTCCACACACTTTTGCGTTACTGTATGTATGCAGATTTCCTCCCGAAAACGCTCGTCTGAACGCGGAATAAAAAGTGAAGACGCAGCGCCACTTTTGCGTCTTCTGTTCAGACCGTCATCATAAAAACGCAGCCTATGTTAGGTCAGATCTGTGAAGAGGCGACCCCACTCACAATAAGAAATGTATTTTGTTAATGTTTTTTTATTTTTTTTATTTAACCTTTATTTAACCAGGTAAAAACCCATTGAGATCAAGACCTCGTTTACAAGGGTGACCTGGCCAAGAGGTCAGCAGCACACGTCCAGAGTAAAATAACAGTAAAATATCAAATGTAAAGTGCAATAGTTGTAAACAGTAAAATTAAGTGCAAATGATATTAAAAAGGTGCAAACAATTGTAAACACAAGCGATAAAATGCATTAGTTAAAATGACAGTACATTTAAAAACACAGACACTGATTTATGTTTTTTTTTTGCCGATTATATAAAAAGGAGCGAAATGTTTTAAATATGGTAAAGAACACAAAGCTATGTACAAGCTAAATACAAGCTATGTTTAATGCCATACTGTGGAACATTGCAGACAAACAGGTGACTCACCATTTAGTTTGGCTACATGTGCTTATTCTCCTGCTGTTCATGAACTTAAAATTGCAGAACTGTAATTTTCCCATTGCAGGATGAATGAATCTTACCAGAAACGCTACATAGTGCACCTTTATATTGTGATTTTGATTCAGTTGTGATTAATCTTGTGTAAAAAAAAGAGTAATAGTTAAAGGATAAAATTGTGTAGATAAAAATAGACTCTATGAAGAAGGGAAGACTAACAAAATAGTTAATAAATTGTACATTCTGAGTCTCTTGAGTCTCTGCATGGGCCCAAACACACAAATAGAATTTAATTGAAGCCGATGGGAGGCTGCAAACACTGTTTTTGATCCATTTGTGTCCTGCCGTCTCAAATACATATGTGCTTGTTTAAAATAAACAAACGGTAATAACTCAAATGATTAAAAGGCCCATATTACGCTATTTTCTGATCTGTTATAATCCTATTTCCTCATCAAAAACAGACCTGGAGTTGTGTTTTGTTTCATTCACACATCTTTAACACACAAACCAAACTGCATATTTAGGCTGAGTTCTTCTCTCAGACAGAAAACACTCTGTTCCACCTTGTGATGTCATGGTGATACAGGAAGTGCACTGCTGTGTTTTTAAACTCCGTACACTTTCACTGGAATCATGTGGATGATGTCAGCCCTAGAATTGCCAATCTCGACTGAACTAAATGTAAAAGGAGCTGGTAACTTGAAAATTACCACTGCATGACATCATGAGGTGGAACAGAACATTTTGACCTTTGGAGAGTAGACAGTGACAAAGGGTTACTCAAACGTGTGAATGAAACAAAATGCAACTCCAGGTATGTTTTTGAGGAGAAAACATTATAACAAGAGTCAGTTTTGCGTAATATAGAGCCTTTAAGATAAAAAAAAAATTATATATTTATTTTGAATTATTATGAAAACTTTGAAAACATTGTCCCCAAATTATTATCAACTTATTTATCAGCCCCATTGTTTTGCATTTTGATTTGTTGTAAGAGCTGTTAACAAGCCAAATTTTCAGTTTCTACAATTTTTTATTTTAACTTTTCGAGAAATGGACTGCTACTAATACCACATTTAGCAAAGTAATTAGTTTACAATGTTTTAAAGCTGCATTGTGTAACTTTCTGGTAAAGGGTCCACCACCTGCTTGTCTTCATTGAAATGTCATTGCTTTGCCTAAAATGTCCCACAATATGGCATTAAACTCATCTATTCCCATGGAGACAAGCCCACAATGCCTCCAGGCCAAGTTACAGGTCAGATCTGTGAGGAGGCAAGCTCACTCACTGTAGTAATGCGTGTTTTTCGTAGTATTTTTGAGCGGTAAAACATTAAAGGTACAGTGTGTAGGATTCGTGGCGCATAGGTGGATACTAGCTATTCCACTTCCTCTTTTGGCTACGGCAGACCTCGAGGGTCACCCGGGCGCGCCGTAACGCAGACAGCTCGTGTTCCCGCGCGCACCCGGCGCTGTGCGAGCTCTCGCCGACAACTACGGTATAAATAAAACACGGTCCCGCGGTCACATTTTTTTTTCTTTTCGCATGAAAACACACATTCCTGATCGTGTACCATGACACTCTACACATCAAATGAAACCTTACAGTCTCCTCTTTTTGACTATGCAATTCATTTCCCTGCACAACAATCACTCCCCGAGCACATGGGGCTTTTATACAGAAAAGCACAAAACGAGGTTTGTTACTTAGCTTATCTTTGAAGGCTCTGGACAGGTCAAACTCTGTATTTCACCATAAACTTGGCCTCAATCTGTCCGTAAGGATCCAGCGAATAAAATCCAGCAAAACAATTTAGTCCAAAACACGTGTTAGATCCAACACGACCTGTGATACAGCAGCATGACTTGTTTACCCAAAACCACGAGGCTCCCCCCTCCCCCCCTCCCCTTCCCCTTCTCTCCTTCTCTCCTTCGCTCCCTCAGGCAGCGCGGCCGAGCAGGCGCTAGCAGGAGCCTAGGCGAAGGATGAGCCCAAATGTCCTTCTGCGGCTCTCGTATTCAAAATGGCTGCCTCTAATATGGGGAAGATCCCCCTTTTATGTGACTATATCTAAGTCCAAAAGAATACTTTGATTTCATAATGGAAGTGAAAAGGCTTGGAAAACACTGTATTTTTGAATGGGTATCTTCAATTTCAGTAATTAACGGGTAAAAATCTTACACACTGTCCCTTTAATTAAATCCAACCTACTGTAGATGAGTTTAATGCCATACCGTGAAACCTATCAGGCAAAGCAACAACGTATCCAATGGAAACAAGCTCGTGGCGGACCCCCTACCAGAAAAGTTACACAGTGCACCTTTAAGCAGCAATTATATTTTTGATCATTTATGGCCAGATTATTTTCCTTCTTTATAAAATACTTTGTACAGAACATGATTAGTTGAAGCTTATCACAATAATCATGTGTGAAATTTCAATTGTTCTGCCAAATATTGTGATTAAATTTGTGATTTAGGTTTTAATAATAGGATGTTGTTTAAAGGTGCACTGTGTAGCTTTTCTAGTGGAGCTGCTTGTCTCCATGGCGATATTACTGTTTGGCCTTGATTATTCTGCAGTATGGTAATAAACTTGGTAACCACAATAGAGACAGGTTAATGGTCCGATCTATGGAGAAGCAAGCCTGTGCATGGCAAGAATTCATGTTTTTTAAGGTATTTTTGTGCTATAAACCAACTACTGACAGCATTTCCCCCAAATTCCATTTATTTACAGAAAATGACATGAAATGTTTTCAGACCTCAAACAAGGCAAATAAACAAGGTCAAATTCATTTTAAAACAACATAATACTAATGTTTACACTAAGAAGAGTTCAGAAATCAATATTTGGTGCAATAAGCCTTATTTTGAATCAAAGCTTTCATGCGTCTTGGCATGCTCTCCACAAGTCTTTCACATTGTTCTTGAGTGACTTTATTAACTGAAGTAGCTCAGCTTTGTGTTTGTGTTGGAATTCAACAGACGCTGGAATGGAATGGCTGTAATACATGTAGAGATGCTGATTTCAGAAAAAAATGCAGTGGTCTCTTATTTTTTTTTCAATAGCTGTACTGTATGTTTAATGCCATACTGTGGAACATGGAAATAAGCAAGTAGCAAACACTCCACCGTAGACCAATACAAGAATCACATTTCGGAACATGTTTGTACAGATCTGCACTGTTAGCCGTTTTGATGCAGAACAACACCAGGTATTTTGTTGTTTGTGAAGGAAATTACGGCGCTTCAATAATTGCAGACTTCGCGATTCGCTAATTATACCCAAATTTGATTACGCTTGCAGTCGTAGTGTGATTGAGAATTAATTGAGAGCCTGGCCCGAGAATCTACTCCACAACCTCTTGGCTAAACGGCAGGTGTGCTAACCACTCCGCCACCCCATTTTTTCAACGATGCCATCTTGTGACAGGGGTAGAATTAGCAACCCCATTTTAATTACACCCATGGCTCTTAAACTTTTGAAAGATTCGAGTACATTTTTAACTGCGCTTCGAGGCAGGAGCCAAGAATGAGGCGTTCAGGTGAAGTGCTGGCTGCGGGAAATTACAACCTAATAGACAGAGAGAGAAAGGAGCTAGGAGCGAGGTAGTGCGGGCGTGTTTTCTTCTTTTATGGGAATGCAGTCATTATTTCAAAGAAACATTCAAAAAGCTGTCTCATTTTTATATTTCGTCATATTTAAAGGTACATTATGTAACTTTTCTGGTGGAGGGTTTACCACATTCTTGTCTCTATGGAGATATTGCTACTTTTTCTGATATGTTTCTTAGTTTATCATTTAATATATCTTGGATTTATTTCATTAAAGGTGATTTTGCTAAAAAAACAACAACAACAACAATATGCTGTCTTACTGTGAGTGGTTTCTCCTCTCCACAGATCTGACCAGTAACTCACTCTGCTATTTCCATGGAGATAGATTAGTTCAGAACCATACTATGCACCATTTCTGGCAACGTATTATCATTTTTGCAGAGACAAGCAGAAAGGTTACGCACTGTACCTTTAAGGCGTAGTACTAGTCACAAGGCAGGACATAGCCTAGGACTTAGGAGTTAGCATTTAGGAGCTAGGGCATAAGAACTAGGACTAAGGAGCTAGGATTTAGGACCTATCTGATAGTTAAGTGTACGTGCGGATAATCCTAATTACTTCTCCTTCACAAGGCAGACAGGAACACTGGGACACAGCATAGGAGATAGGACTTAGGATCTAGGACCTAGGACTGTTACTTCTTCATGAGGCAGACATGTGCGCTGGGTTGCATAGGAGCTAGGACTTAGGAGCTAGTATTGAGAAGCTAGGACTTAGGATCTGGGGCTAAGGAGGTAGGACTTAGGAGCTAGCCGGTTCAGTGCACTCCGGATTTTGCTAATTATTATGGCACAAGGCAGACAGGAGTGTTATAGGAGCAAGCACTTAGGAGCTAGGACATAATACCTAGGATGTAGGAGCTAGGACTTAGGATCTAGGACTTAGGAGCTAGCTGGTTAAGTATACCCCGGATAATGCTAATTACTTCTGTGGTGTAGTGAGGCAGACAGGAGCGCTATAGCAGCTAGGACTTAGGAGCTAGGATTTAGGAGCCAGTACTTAGGATCTAGGTCTTAGGTGCTAGGACTTAGGAGTGAACATTTAGGAGATAGGACATAGGAGAGAGTTGGTTAAGTGTATGTAACTAATTACTTCTCCGTCATGAGGCAGAGAGGAGCGTTAAAGGAGCTAGGACTTAGGAGAACTTAGGAGCTAGGACGTAGGAGCTAGGACGTAGGAGGACTTAGGAGCTAGGACGTAGGAGCTAGGACGTAGGAGGACTTAGGTTTTAGGACTTAGGACCTAGCTAGTCAAGTATAACCCTGATATTGCTAATTACTTCTTTGTGCTGAGGCAGACAGGAGCACTAGAGCAGCTAGGACTTAGGAGCTAGGTCTTAGGTGCTAGGACTTAGGAGCGAAAATTTAGGAGCTATGACTTAGGAACTAGAACATAGGAGCGAGTTGGTTAAGTGTAACTAACTACTTCTCCGTCATGAGGCAGACAGGAGCATTAAAGGAGCTAGGACTTAGGAGCTTGGACGTAGGAGGACTTAGGAGCTAGGACATAGGAGCTAGGATGTAGGAGGACTTAGGATCTACGACTTAGGACCTAGCTGGCCAAGTATACCCCTGATAATTACTTCTTTGTGCCGATGCAGACAGGAGCGTTAAAGGAGCTAGGACATAGGAGGACTTAGGAGCTAGGATGTAGGAGGACTTAGGTTCTAGGACTTTGGATCTAGGACTTAGGAGCCAGCTGGTCAAGTATACCCCAGATATTGCTAATTACTACTGAGGCAGACAGGAGGGTTAAAGGAGCTAGGACATAGGAGCTAGGACTTGCTAATTACTTCTGCATGATGACGCCGACAGGAGCGTTCCCGTCTGCTGTACCTTTATCCCAGCAGATGTGGAGAGGATTTATGCATTTATTGGTTTGATTCTTGACAAACTGTACATGAGGGATTGTAGTGACAGTGTTGCATTGTGGGACGTTTAGGCTCGTAACACTCTTTATTTTTAATATTTAGAAATCTGAACGAATTTTGTGGCTATAGCAAAGACGCAGATCAGAATGTACGCTAAATTACACCTTAGCAGTTAGTAAGGTTGAAATATCTTTATTTTTTATTACATATTCCAATGAATCCTGATTATTTAGCTTAAACTCGTTATAACTTGGTAATATATCACATTTATTATATTTTTCATTGGAACCTGACCACTATTGCAAATTCTAGTATACTATACTATTAGTTGCACTCTAAATACACCTGGAATATAGAAATTTGTACTTTAATTATTATTATTATTATTATTATTATTATTATATTGTTTTGTTAATTTAACATTTTTATTAATTAATTTATTTATTTATTTTTGCCTGTGCATACTATAACAAGAAAGACCCCCTAAAATTTTGTTTTAATTTACTGTTTTCGTTTGTGTTGGAAAAAAAAAAAATCTGTGGATAATGTATAATAATAATCTTTAATTTAACCAGAAGATAAATAATAATAAAATTGTTGATATATCACATTTATTATATTTTTCATTGGAACCTGACCACTATTGCAAATTTCACTGTTAGTTGCACTCTAAATACAGCTGGAATATAGAAATTTGTTTTGCTTTTATTAATGTATTATTATTATTATTATTATTATTATTATTATTATTATTATTATTATTATTATTTTGTATGTGCATGTTATAACAAGGAAAAAAAATTGCAACGATCCCCTTAAATCTTGTTTTAATTTACTGTTTTTGTTTATGTTGGAGAAAAAAAATCAGTGGATAATGTATAATAATAATCTTTAATTTAACCTGAAGAGCCCCCCCTACGATGTGGAATCATATTTTCAACTATTATACACAACATTATTATTTGTTTATTTTGCTTTGCTTAGAAGAATACGCATTAAATTTGGTGTACTATTTAATTTACTGACTTTCAGACTTAAACAATGAGTCTCCTTCCTAAAATGAAGTAGTTTAGATACACATATAAAAGGAATAGTCAAATATGAATGAAACAAAACACAACTTCTACGTATGTTTACGTTTTATAGGACATTTAGTACTTGATTGAAATCCAGCATCTGCTTCCTGTTGTGTTCTTATACGGAGTTTGTCTCCCCCAGTGTTTCCACCTTCCCTAGTAATTTATCATTTATTTCTTCTCCTTCATTTTCACTCCGCGACTCCCCAAACCCCTTTACCGCGATGCAGATTTGTTAATACCCTCTTGCGGTCCTCTTGTCACGACGACCGTGCTGAAAAAAAACAAGGAAAATCAGGAAGAGAGAGAGAGGGGAAAAAAAAGAAAAAAAGAAAAGCTCGGTGACGGCAAAGAGGTGGTGAAATGGACGACTTCAGTTGCCATAGAAACGGTTCTAGCTAGCCACACACACAGAAGCGATGGGAAGGAGCTCGCACTCGCTGCTATCTTCACTACGAGTCTGACAACCCCATTTTAGGTGTTCGTTTGAATAATGGTGGTGATGTTCTTGGCTTTTTCTAACTAAAAGGAATATTTTGGTCTGTTTATGTTGATTTATTAGGAAAATAAGTAAGAGTTCTGGTTTAAATCCTGGTTCCAAACGTCCTATATTACACAAAATGGACTTATGAGCTTTAAACCATGTTATAATGTCGTTTTCTCCTCAAAAACATACCTGAAAGTGAAGGATTATGGAGTTTAAAAACACAGTATTACCACATGACATCACAAGGTACAGTGTTTTTAGTTTAAGAGTTAGTTTAAGAGCTAAATATGCAGGGTTTGTGTGTTGAACGTTTAAAAACAAAAACAAAAATGCAACTCCAGGTTTGTTTGTGATGAGGAAATGAATTATAACAATTCATAAAATAGTGTAATATGGGCCCTTTAAATCTTCATTGATCAAAATGTGTAGAATCTGAAGAAATATTGATAAAAAAAAAACACAACTCCATCTATGTTTGTGATTAAGACATGAATTATAAGTTCAGAAAATAGTCTAATAGGGGCCCTTTAAATCTTGATTGATCAAAAAATGTGTCTGGTATTTTAGAATCATTTGCAGAGTGAGTTTTAAATATATAAATAAATTTAAATGCACTTACTCAAAATTCTTTTTCTGAATAAATATTGAAAAAATTAAAAAACAACAACTCCAGGTATGTTTGTGATGAGGAAATGAATTATAACAGTTCATAAAATAGTGTAATATGGGCCTTTTTAAATCATGATTGATCAGAAAATGTGTCTGATATTTTAGAATCGGTTGCAGAATGAGTTATTATTTTTCTGAATTAATATTGTTGTATTTACTTTCTTCTCAACACTGGTTACTACACGGAACACGGAGAAACTTTGGTTGTCTCCAAGCGATCGGTTTAGACCTGATTTAAAGGTGCACAGCGTAACTTTTCTGGTGGAGGTTCCACTACCTACTTGTCTCCATGGAGATGTTATTGCGTTGCCTGGAATGTTCCATGGTATCACTTTAAACATATCCATCTAGCATCTATTCATTACAGGTGTTTCTATTGCTCAAAAATACAATAAATCCTTCTGTGAATAGGCGCGACTCTCCGCAGATCTGGTATAGATTATAGGTTAAGGCTGCGTCCCATTACTCTGTCTCACCCCTTCCCCTTTATCTACATCTTTGTCTTGCCCCTCAATACTGAGCTGAGAGAGCTCGGGGTACAAATGTTCCCCTAAGAAATGGGACGCCACTCGATTACCGTTTGCGTCATCATCCCTTGCCTCTACTTGGCTGCTACGTCTACAGAGGCGACAACAATTGACGCGAACAAACGTAAACAAATGTCAAGGATTCTCGGGTACCTCAAAAAAACTAGCTTGTTTATACATGAAAGTTTGATGAAAACGATAACGTCGGCTAAATAGACATCACTGTAATTAGAACCGCAACAACAGTTCACTAAAAGTAACGCAGAACATAAGCGTCATAATTGTAAACCATGCTAAACTGTTAATCGATAATTACAACTGCTGAAAATACATTTATGAGACTCCTTGGCTGGTCGATGTGACGCTGCCATCCTGATCCCAAAACCTGCCTGAGCTTGTAGGCGTACCCCTTCGTTTCAAGTCTGGTCGAGAGCTTACTTCGTTTCAAGGGGTATGTAGCCCTCGGTCGTGGCTCTAGCCCTTGATCAAAATTAGAATCGGGACACCCCTTTGCCCTCACATGAACGCGCGAAACCAAGGGGTAGGGGTAAGACAGAGAAATGGGACGCAGCCTTAATCTATACTTTGGAACTTTTTAGACATAGCGTTAACATTTCCATGGAGACAAGCAGGTGACAGACCCTCCACTAGAAATGTTACACTGCAGCACCAAAACAAATCCCAGAAGTATTCAGCAACAAACCCCGGCTTGTCTCAGTGAGCGGCTCAGTACAGGGCGCTTTCCCGCTCCCCCTTCGTGTGCGCACAATGAATTATACATTTGATATTCAAGATGGAGGAGGCGGGAAGAGGTGGAGGGGTGAGGGTAGTGAAAAATGTATTTAAAAGCCAGGCGCCAAGCCAAATCGCAAACTCAGCAGTCACATAAAAACCACCACGTAAGAGATATTCCCGTTTTATCCGACCGAAAAACCACGTGTTATTTAGGCCTAATGAAAGATGAAAAGCAGTTTTGTCATTCCTATTATGCCAGTGTTTATAATCTGCACCAGCTTTGTTTTTTGTGATCTGAAATATGCATTCGCTAAACAGAACAGCCCTCATCTTTCTGTCTTCTCTCGTCTCCAGATCTTTGTTTAAATTGCGTTTCATTTGCTTCATTGCCAGTAAATCCTTCATTGGACGCGTCTGGAGATTCAAAGGGCCTTGAAATAGATTCTCGTAAACGCCAGCCATTAACGACGGCGAAATTAGGGAGCTTAACTCTGATCAAGGCTGTGTACTTTCCAATGGGATTTAAAGTGTGTGTTATCCAGCCAAAAGGAGTGGCCGTATTGTGAATTTAACAGAAGTTAGGTCAAGGTTAAAGTGCCCGTATTACGCTATTTTCAGATGTTATTATGTTGTTTCCGGATCAAAAACGTTCATTTTTACAACACTCGGCGATGTCATGTGGTAATACTGTGTTTTTACATGCCGTACACCTTCATTAAAATTATCTGGATCATTTTATCAATCTCTGCTGAACAAAAAGTAAGGGGTACACTGCAGATAAATAGATATTGACACTTAAATCTATCAGAAAATGACTTAAAATTAGTGAAATTATCTGTCCGTGCAGCAAGATAATTTTACTGGACAAGTTATCTTTTTTTTTCATTATTAGTCTTTATTTCAAGAGACAATATAGAGACATTAAAGGTGCATTGTGTGACTGATTTACAGAAATAAATTAAATGCAATTACATCGGTCCTTGTACCGTTCGTTCTTTTTAACAACGAAAAACAATAAAATGGATAAACATCATCTACTGTATCATTTCATTATTCCATTATTCCACCAAAATTTCCAAAGTTTATTTTAAGATAACTGGACAAGTTATCTTAAAACAAACTACCTCTAGACTAGAACTAAGCAGTCTCAGAACTAGTAAGTAGATAATAAATCTGAAAACAAGATAAATAACCTGATGTAAGTTTTAAAATCTTGGCCAGATCAGAGAAATTTGCAGTGCAGGTGTTAACTTGAAAACTACCACCTCATGACATCACAAGGTGGAAGAGAGCATTTTGAGCAGCTTTGATTGGTAATAAAGGGTTACTCAAACGTGTGTGAACGAAACTAAACACAACTCCGGATATGTTTTTGAGGAGATAACGACATTATAACTTGACGTAACGCTCACAAGAGTCAATTTGCGTAATGTGAGACCTTTAATGTACAATTTATTGCCCCATAGGAAATACCCCCTCTGCGTTTGACCTATTTGCCCCTCAGTGCTTCCTCTAATCTGTCTAGAATGTGATGATGTCATTCTGCCAGATGGGGCAAGAGGCAGATTTCCTATTGATTACTTTCCCATGAAATATCCAAAGGGTAAATTCACAAATGTTGAACCTGATACTTTTTATTTGTAACAATAACCAAGAAATCACTGTATTTCCACTCAAATCTGCTTTTTAACTATATTTATTTTAGCTGCACCTCACCTGTATTACATAATATTGGCCTATAGAATTCTGTGATGTTTTCTGAAACCCAGAAGTTTTCTTTTATTTTTCAATTTTTAAAAAAAAGTTTAAAATTTTTTTTTCCTGAGCTTGTATAACTGTCCTGGTTTGTCAATATTGGTCTCGTCTAGTTTCCATTTGCAGCAGTCTGACCCAAAATGATCCCTCTCTCTCTTTCTTTCGCTCTTTCTCTCTATCTCTCTTAGCCTTTGCCCCCCCCATCTTTTCTCTCTGTATCCCTTCCTCCTCCATCCCTCTCTTTCTCTTTACTCCCTTCCCCCCTGCCACCTGCCAATGTTCTCTCTCCTTTCCTCTCACATGCTCTCTTTGTTTCTCTCTCTTCCCTCTCTCTGACTCCACTCTTCCTTAACTCGTCTCTCTCTCTCTCTCTCTCTCTCTCTCCCTTTTCTTCTATACCTTTCTCTCTCCCTCACCCCCACTCAGACTCTCTCTCTTTTTCTTTATCTATCTTTCGTTCTCTCCCCCATACTCCTCTTACCCTTCCTCTCTGCTCCTCTCTGTCTCCACCCTTCCACCCCATCTCTCTCTCTGTCCTTCCTCTCTCCTTCCATTTCTTTCCCTCTACCCTCTCTTTCTCCCCTCCCACACACCCTTCTGCCTACATCTCTCTCTCTTTCCCTTTCTCTCTTTCTCCCTCTCTATGTCTTTCTCCCCCTCTCTCTCTTTCACAGCAATGATCCCTCCTCTCTTTCATCTCCCCTGGCCCCTCCCTCTCATCTCTCTCTCTGTCTTACTCATCCTTCCCTCCTCTCTTTCTCCTCACCCCCTCCTTCTCTCCTCCCTCTCTCCGACAGCAGGCAGTGATCCACAGCAACAGGATGGATACTCGCCCTCTCTTCTCTTTCTCTCTCTCCTCCCTCCATCCCTCTCTCCTCTCCCTTCCTCTCTCTCTCACCCTCCCTCTCTCCTCTCTCCTCTCTCCTCCCTCTCTCTCTCACCAACAGCAGGCAGTGATCCACGGTAACAGGATGGATACTCGCCCTATCTCCTCTCTCCTTCTCTCGTCCCTCTCTCTCTCCTCCTTCTCTCCTCCCTCTCTCTCGTCCCTCTCTCTCTCTCTCCTCCTTCCCTCCTCCCTCTCTCTCACCTCTCTCCCTCCCTCTCTCTTCCCTGTCTCCTCTCTCTCCTCCTTCTCTCCTCCCTCTCTCTCCTCCCGCTCTCTTCCCTCTCTCTTCTCTCCTCCCTCTCTCTCTCCTTCTTCCCTCCTCCCTCTCTCTCCTCCTTCTCTTCTCCCTCTCTCTCCCACAGCAGGCAGGGATCCACAGTAACAGGATGGATACTCGCCCTCTCTCTCCTCTTTCTTCTCTCTCTCCCCCAACCTCCCCCTCTCTCTCTCCCCTCCTTCTCTCCTCTCTCCTCCTTCTCTCCTCCCTCCTTCTCTCCTCCCTCTCTCTCCCACAGCAGGCAGTGATCCACGGTAACAGGATGGATACTCGTGCCCAGAGCACAGCTGAGTCTCCTCAGGGGACCCTCCGCCCGCTCTCAGACCCTGTTTTAGCTTTAAAAACACATACTCTTATCCACTCGTTTGCATCCCACCTTCACTGCTGTTGTTATTCAAGTCTTTTTTGTATGACTTTACTTGTAGTCACAGTAGTTCTTACAAAAGTAATAGTGGTGTAACTGTGATAGTAGTAAAATTGTAGCAGTATTACAAGAAGTAGTAGTTGGGGTAGTGTTGGTTATACCTGTATTGGTAAAGGTGGCTGTAGTAATAGTAGCAGCAGAAGTAGTAGTAGTAGTAGTAGTAGTAATAGTAGTAGTAGTAGTAGTAGTAGTAGTAGTAGTAGTAGTAGTAGTAGTAGTAGTAGTAGTAGTAGTAGAGGCTGTAGTTGCTGTACTACATTGTTCCTTTTCTACATTTGCTTTACACATAATGCTACTTAAACATTTACCATATGTATAGGCCTACTGTACATTGCTTGTAGTAGTAGAAGTAGTAGTCATAGTAGCGTTAACTGTAGCATTAGTATTATTAGCAGTAGAATGACTCATAGCAGTAGTAGTTGTTGTAGACGTACAAAGATGTTGAACCTATTAGGAATATTCTCATGATTCAATTTTTTGCATAACCAGCTACCTAAATACTGTATGTATAATAATACTTTTTATAAGTCTGTCTACATCTCCAAAGCTCAAAATACTGTGTGATGTCATTTAGTGGTAGTTTTCAAGATTCAAAATTGTTTATTTGTCATATGCTGGATCAACACAAGGTCAACAATGCAATAAAATGCTTAGGATCAGGAGAACTGTTGACTCGCTAAGATAGTCGAGGAGTACTTATAGCGTGCAACAAAAATACAAGGGGAAAAAGTAAACAATATAATAAAAATTATGTAATAAAATATAATAAAATACAAAGGTACAGCTAGGATTAAATAAGGTGTAAGAAGAGTATTTCACAAGCGGCAACACTGCTCAAATGAATTTCGTAGTGCACATAATATAATATAGTATAAGTATTGCACGTGGATTTTGTATTGCACATAATATAGTACAAGTATTGCACGTGGATTTTGTATTGCACATAATATAGTATAGTAAGTTAACAAAAAGGTAAAAGGTCTTAGCCTTTTACCTTTAGTTCAGTAGAGATTGTAAATTCCAGGGCTGAAACTATGCAAATGATTCTAGTGAAGGTGTATGGAGTTTAAAAACACAGTGGAGCACTTCCTGTATTACCACAACGACATTAAACAACATTATAACACAGATCGGAAAACAGCATAACATGGACCCCTTAAAAACTGCGTTTGTATGCAACATATGTATAACTTTTCTATTTAGTTTACTCCTTCTCCATCTCCAATTTTACAGTCCCTGATAGTTTGAATAGCTTTTTCCATCTCTCCCTTCGTATTTCTTGGTCTGATTTCGTGCTTGCGTGCTTCTCTGACTGATGGAGGCAGCCTTGACATTTTCTACAGCAGATTCGTTCGGGTCAGTTTACTCCTCACCTCCTCTCGACGCTATTACCTCCTTATAGGTCAGCGGCCATACTCCTAAAACCAATAGAGCTTAAGCCAGTACAAAGACCACTGCTCATATTTTATATTCCAGTATTCCAGTAAGAGCAATTTGCTTTATAAAAACTGAGTGGGTCTAAAATGTCTCAGAGGTAATTCAGCTACTACTGGACAATGGTGACCACTGCTTAAACCTGCGTACACAGAAGGTATATGGATATATTAAAGGTGCACTGTGTAACATTTCTAGTGGAGTTTCTGCCACTTAACTCTCTCCAGGGAGATGTTGTTGCTTTGTCTAGAATGTACCACAGTGTAGATTAAATGCGCACTATGTAACTTTTTGGTTGGGGGTCTCTCACCTGTTTGTTTCCATGGATACTTCATTGTTCTGCCTGGAATGATCCACAGTATGACATTAAGCAGCTCTACTTTACATTTATTCAATTACTGTTAGTTTTATAGCTCAAAAATACCTAGTTTGGTCTCCTTAATGATAGAAAGGTTTAATGCCATACTGTGAAACATTCCAGACAAAGCAATAACATCTCCATGGAGAAAAGCGCTTGATGGACCCTCCACCAGACCAAGTTACAAGTCAGATTTGTGGAGAGGCGCACTCATAGTCAAAATGCCTGTTTTTATAGGCATTTTTGAGCTATAAAACCACCTGTAATTGTATAAATGTAAAGTAGAGCTGCTTAATGTCATACTGTGGAACATTACAGGTAGAGCATGACATTATATCCATAGAAAAAACAAGAATTTTGACTGAGTGCGCCTCTCCACAGATCTGACTTGTAACTTGGTCTGGTTTGGTCTCCATGAGGACTGAAAGGTTTAACATTCTAGACAAAGCAATAACATCTCCATGGAGAAAAGCATTTGACGGATCCTCCACTAGAAAAGTTTCACAATGCACCATTAAACCACTCTGTCACAAGGGAGACAAGCAGGTTACAGCACTACGCTACATTACACGTCAGATCTGTGGAGAGTCGCCCCTATTCACAGAGGAAATAATTGTATTTTTGAGCAATAGAAACACCCGTGGTGAATAAATGCTAGATGGATATGTTTAAAGTCACATGGGGGCAAGCAGGTGACGGACCCTCCATCAGGAAAGTTGCGCAGTGCACCTTTATTGATCGGGGTTTAGGTAGTGAGGCAGTGAGAGTTCAGCATCGAAACTGGGAACTCAAATGAGAGACTCGTGTAATGCTCATTCTGTTTCTGACTCGAGAGTCTTCTTAAACCAAAACACCAAATTATAACGTTTTTTGTGATTAAAGGGCTCATATTACGCTTTTTTCTGATCTATGGTATAATCTTGTTTTCTCGTCACAAACATACCTGGAGTTGTTTGTTTCATTCACACTTGTTTAACACACAAACCCTGCATATTTAGGCTGAGTTCTTCTCTCCAACAGAAAAATGGTAATACATTAAGTGCTCCACTGTTTTTAAACTCCATACACTGTGAATTGTGTGGGTAATTTCAGCCTTGGGTTTGCCAGTTTTTACAGAACAAAAGGTAAAAGGAGCTGTTAACCTGAAAACTACCGCTTCATAACATCTCAAGGTTGAACAAAGCATTTTAAGCTTTGGAGATATAGACAGACGAATAATAAAGGGTTACTTAAACATGTGGGAATGAAAAAAAACCACAACTCCAGGTACGTTTTTGATGAGGTAACATTCGAACATGACTTAAAGCCCCAGTGTGTAGGATTCGTGGCGCATAGGTGGATAGTCGCTATTGCACTTTCTGTTTTAGCTACGGCAGACCTCGAGGGACCGTTTTTGTTTTTTTTTTCTCATGAAAACACACATTCCTGATCATGTACCATGACACTCTACACATCAAATGAAACCTTACAGTCTCCTCTTTTTGACTATGCAATTCATTTCCCTGCAAAACAATCACTCCCCGAGCACATGGGGCTTTTATACGGAAAAGCACAAAACGAGGTTAGCTTACCTTAGAATGCTTTCCACAGGTCAAACTCTGTATTTCACCATAGACTTGCTCTCAATCTGTCCGTAAGGATCCAGCGAATAAAATCAAGTAAAACAATGTAATCCAAAACACGTGTTAGATCCATTAAGAGTCTGATCCGGCAGCATGCTTGTGTTGTTTACCCAAAACCACGAGCCTTGCCGAAGGCGAAGGCGGAGCCCAAATGTCCTTCTGCGGCTCTCGTATTCAAAATGGCTGCCTCTACATGGGGAAGATCCCCCTTTTATGTGACTATATCTAAGTCCAAAAGAATACTTTGATTTCATGATGGAAGTGAAAAGGCTTGGAAAACAATGTATTTTTGAATGGGTATCTTCAATTTCAGTAATTAATGGGTAAAAATCCCTTTAAAGCTCAAAAGAATATTTTTTTGTGTAATACAGGACCTTTAAGAATGCATTGGAATTGTTATCAGTAAAAGCTAAAACACGTTAACCTCATATTTGGGAACACATGGGTTTGTCTTGTGTTCCTATTTTTATCTGAAACAAATTCACTTTTCAAATTTTCAGGATATTTTTTGATAATCCTGCCCCAGAACACTGCGGTACCCTTCCCTTTAAATTATGTATATTTTTTGGGGAGAACTATTTCAAATTCAGATGTTTCTAGACCCTGTTACTCCTGCAATCCCTCACACAGCCTTGCTTGCGGTGCATTTGCTGGTTAGTTCCCCTCGTTTTTAGCTAGCAAGAAAAAAAGAAAGAAAAAAAAGCAAGATTTTAAGCGGCTGCTGGTCTGTCAAGTGCGCGCAACCAACTATAAGCTGATAGGCAGAGGTTAGACGGGTAGCGAGAAGAGAGAGACATCATAAAAGGACAGCTACTAGCATTTTTTTATTTATATCATTTTTTCCTTACACGTCAGCACCTTGGATAGCTCCCCCTGTGTGCCGTCATGTACCAACACTGCCACCAAGAGGATCTGGGAGGCACTGCGCTCCAGTGGGATCGCATATTATGATTGATTTAAACACGAGCGGGTGATTTCGGAAGCTTAATCGTTTTCGCCTCCTCCTTACAAATTATAAACACGTATGAACACATCAGCCATGAAACGGACATTATAAAGCAATTTTAACCAGTCCACCACACTCCCATTGTCCTATTAATGACTGAAATTTGTAAATTTAATATCCTGACTTATTGAAATAGAGTAAGGATTAGAAAAGAACGGAGATTGAGATGGTTTTGGGAGAGGAGAGATAGTGAACATATTGTACAGAAGCAGAATTTTAAATATTTGGTTAAAATAATTTGGATGCAGTAATTATAGTAACACAAACCTAGCATCAGCAATGGATATTAAATCCTATTGTAATGTCTGTCTTTCACTTTATTTGCAGTTTTACTGTATCACCCAATTATTATCATTTAAAACTTTTTCATATATTATTATTTTGTATTATTTTTATTTATTTATTTGTATTCTCATGTATACCAAATAACTTTTTTCTACAAAGCAAGAAACTGGTTGGTCTTCAATCTATTTTGTGTATGTTTGTAAGTCCTTTATTATGCAAGGCTATATTTCAGTATATTTTTCCGTTGTTATTATTTGTTATGTCAGTTTTAATATTAAGACAGGACACTTATTACTTAGTTTATAGGAAGTGCTCCACTCTGTTTTTAAACCCCATACACCTTCACTAGAATCATTTGGATAATTTCAGCTCTGAAATTGCCAATCTCTACTGAACTTAAAGGAAAAGTAACGTTATTTTACAATCTGAGCCTTCTTTCGGTAATAAAACAAGTCGTTTGACTCACCCATATCACGTTCGTGTCATTTGGAGCTGTTTGGTGAAAGTTATGTTGTAGCGTATCCGTTAACATGACTATTCGGGGCATTACTTTGCGGTCTCCAAATAACACAAACTTTAGCACTTTTCAAATCATAGAAGCCCGATGTATTAATGTAAGATTTCGTTTGAAGCAAAAGTGGCCTGTAATTCGAGATTTATCCATAGTTTTCAGCTTTGCGTTTCATGTTTGGGTCCCGGGAGCTGAGAGGCACAATCCGCGCATGCGCACTGGCGTCCTCATCTACTCGAAACTATGGCTAAATCTCGGATTACAGTCCACTTTTGCTTCAAACGAAATCTTACATTAATACATCGGGCTTCTATGATTTGAAAAGTGCTAAAGTTTGTGTTATTTGGAGACCGCAAAGTAATGCCCCGAATAGTCATGTTAACGGATACGCTACAACATAACTTTCACCAAACAGCTCCAAATGACACGAACGTGATATGGGTGAGTCAAACGACTTGTTTTATTACCGGAAGAAGGCTCAGATTGTAAAATAACGTTACTTTTCCTTTAAGATAAAAAAAAAAAGCTGTTAACTTTAAAACTACCTCTTCATGACATCACAAGGTGCAACAGAGCAGATTTTAAGGGATGTGGACAGACTAATAATCCAGGATTACTCAAACGTGTGAATGAAACAAAACACAACTCTAGGTAAGTTTTTTGATGACGTAGCAGCATTATAACATGACTAAAAGCTCACAAGAGTCAGTTTTGCGTAATATAGGACATTTAAGTCATACAAATTTCTCTATTATGCAGGTAGTAGTTGCTGATTATTTTGTTCTTTCCCACTTGGGTCGTGCGGGTGCCATCTTAGGGACCCACGACATCCTCCATCCTCCATTATAGCGTCGCTGTATCTGTCCATCTCTGTGTCTCCTCTCCAAATAGCCATGTGTCGTGTCTGATTGAGCGAGTGCCTGTCCTCCCCTCGTTTCACTCTTCTCCCCAGTCTCACCAATTTTGTCTTTTTTAAGTTTAAGTTACACTCCCTGGATTTTTCTCTGCAAAAAATGAAAATCCGCATGACTTAAAATGGCTTTAATTCAGAATATCAATTATGTTTCTGTCTGTTTATGTTTTCAGTCCATTTGTTACTTCAGATGTTGATGTATTTTTACTGGATTCAATGTTTTTGTATAATTTCGAGAAATGAAAATCTGTAATATAAGGCTTTTTGATTTATTTTTGTACCTAAATATGCTTAAAAAAATCTTACTCTCCAGACAGATCTTAATGCTATGTCAAATATTAAAACCAACCAGAAAACCCTAAAAAAAATCCCCCCAAAATATAACCCTACAAACTAAATAAAACTTAAAGGTGCAGCAGAGGTTCTCACCTGCTTGTCGCCATGGAAATGTTATTGTTAATCCTGGAATATTCCACAGTATGGCATTGAACGTTCCTATATCCATGGAGACAAGCAGGTTATTAGAAAACAATACCTCAAATCGAACGTGTAAATTGGCTTGGTGCTTGTCTTCATGGAAAGAGAAGCTTGGTTTAATATCATTCTGTGAAAAACATCTCCACCCAGAAAGTTACATAATGCACCTTTAACTATTAAAAATTAAATTATTTTGAATTCAAGCTATTTTATCCCATGTCTATCTTCTGTTTTTGCAGTTTCCCTCTCTTTCTTTTATTCCTCTGTCTCTTTTTCCTCTCTGTAAGCTCAGTCTCTGTCTGTCCTGGCTGTGTTTCCGTGTATTTAATGTTGTCCTGGACTATATGCGTAGGTAAAGGTCCAGAGACTATCTTTGCTGGTTCTGCGCTCAATGATAACGAATGGCACACGGTGAGAGTGGTACGGCGCGGAAAGAGCCTCAAACTCACCGTGGACGACCTCCAGCCTGTAGAAGGTAAAACACAAAGATATGACACTGTTTAATTACTGTCTTATATTTATATACCACTATCACTGTTTTATATTTATTACATATCTTTTACTGTCTTGTACCTAAACAATCGTCCAAGAACATAAGCCATATCACTATATTATATTTAATTCCTTTGTAAAACGAAATGTTCATACTCCAGTTTAATAATCTAATGACCTAACAATAGTTCTTGGTTTACATAAAAGTTAATTTTGTTAACCATTATGATGACACAGCACAAGTTGGCAACATTTTACCCAAGTAACAAGAGGAGTAGGAGTAGCAATAATAGTAATAATAATAAATATGTATATACAGTATGTAGTTGCAACTACTTGAAAAATATATACATATATATTTTAGCAAACTGCACTACTAGTTCTTAATATTTTTACTACTATATACTCAAATACATTGCTAATTTAATTATAGCTAATTTAAGATAAATACCTTTCTTACAACTGTAATCGCCGACATTTCTTACACATCATGTGCGTAATCTATGCCTAAGATATATATTTCATTGACAGTTTACACCCAGACAACATGTTGTTTTACAATTCCATGTTGACAATGTTACTTGCTTTATATTATTTTAATTATAGGCTAATACGAAACAAGTTTTTACAAACTGAATTGCCAACATCTCTTACACTTCACGCTCTTTCCATAATAATCTTATCTGTCACTGAGACTTTACTCCAAGACAATGTGTTGTTTTTAAATTTAATAATGCAATCCAATGTAATGTAATGTAATACTTGACAATTTCCCATACAGATCCTCTATAGCTTTGTCTGTTTGTCTTCGAGTTTTGTTCCTAGCCCTCACATGTTGAGTTTACCCAGGTCAAATGGCGGGCGACCACACCCAGCTGGAGTTTCACAACGTTGAGACTGGCATCGTGACGGAGAAGCGCTTCATGCCCGCTGTACCCTCCAACTTCATCGGGCACCTCCAGGGCCTCACTCTCAACGGGATGCCCTATATCGACCTGTGCAAGAACGGAGACATAGACTACTGTGAGCTGAACGCTGTGATCGGGTACAAAAGCATCGTGGCAGACCCCGTCACCTTCAGGTCCAGGTCCAGTTTTGTGACCCTCCCCACTCTGCAGGCCTATTACTCCATGCACCTGTTCATGCAGTTCAAAACCACCTCACCAGACGGACTCATACTTTTCAACAGAGGAGACGGGAATGACTTCATCGTGGTGGAGCTGGTTAAAGGGTGAGTTTGAAATAATAATCTATTGCCTTTGATTCATTTTTACCAAATTGTTAAGTAATTTGTCGAATGATACCTAAAACTTGTACTTACTCTTGTTGATTCGTTATTAGCTTAATCATAAGCGATAAGATAAGACTTTATTGATCTTACACAGGAGAAATTCACTTGCCACATTAGCTCCAGGCATAATCAAAGCAATAATCATAGGCAATAATCATAGCAAATTTGCAGTCGGAGGGTAATCTTTGAATCTATATCTATGTCTAGGTTCACTTACTTAAACCACACTGGCCTATAACCTGGACAGGAAAGTCTAAAATGTATATTTACATCTAGGGATTGGACAATAATAGTAATAATATCACTAATAGTGATAAAAATAGAAGATGATAATTGTTCTTGGTGCATTTTAGCAAGTAGTAATAGCCAATAAATCATCAGATTGTGTTAAAAACACAAATTTATTCATAATGTTCTTTTCTAGACCATTGTTGTGTACAATACAATGCAATACAATAATAGTTATAGTATTCATAACAAAAAAATGACTAATGTTCTTTAAAATAAGGTATTTTTTTGAGTATTTTCAAAGAATTAAAAAAAAAATTGTGATATTACAGTTTTTAATGACATGAAAACAATGAATGAAATTTCTCTATTATCCCATATTTTGCAACCAATTAAAAATTTAGTATGGTCTTTTTCGTCACTCATGTATACCAAGAAATAAGTCTGCCCCTTTACAGTATAATATCTCTTGTCTTTGCCCTCTCCTCTCTCCAGGTACCTGCATTACATCTCAGACCTGGGGAACGGAGCTCATTTAATCAAAGGAAACTCAAACTCTCCTCTGAACGATAATCACTGGCACAACGTCCACATCTCCAGAGACACCAACAACCTGCACGTGGTGAAGATAGACACCAAAGTGACCACACAGACCACTATGGGAGCCAAGAACCTGGACCTCAAAGGTAAACGGGAAAATATATGTTAGTTCAATAGCTCTCAGAGAAATTATCGTATATGCCCTTTTAAAGATAAGGCTCAAAACACTAACTCCAAGTCTAAACAAGTATAGAGGTATAGAGGTGACAATATCCAATTGTTTATCATTAATAATAATTCTTTGTGGTTGTTTGAATGAATTTAAGGGTGCATTCTCACTTGTCTTTGTTGGGCCCTGGTTTGAGCAAGACCAGATTTAGACTTCATTTGGTGCTGTTTCTAGTCCTGGTTTAGTTCAGGATTAGTTCAAAACTTAGTTCCCGTTTAGGCTCAATTTCAAGTGTAAATGCACCCTAGATTTAGTTAATATATTGAGTTTAACATAAGTTTAAAAGTGTACCGTATAATTATCACAAATGTATGGAACTGTTTAAATACCTCTAAATGTTAGGGCTTATTTGTGATACTTTAAATTTTGATATTGTGGTTTTCGAAAGTAGTTTATAAACCCAAAGTCATAATGAAGCTGTACCTTCTGGGTTTACGGGGGAATACATTATAAGCAAACAAATATTAAAACAAAAAGCAGGATTCAATGGCCAAAAAATGCCAAAGAAGAACTACATTTCAGGTCCAAATTTCATCATCTCTGTTTCCATGGAGATGTTATTGCTCCTTCGTATGGCATTAAACTACTCTGAAACATTAAAAACACTTGTAATTAAACAACTGTCAGATAGATAGAGTTTAATGCCATGCTGTGGAACATTTCTGAAGAGATTTCACCAACCGAAACGCGACAAACGCCTAAAATCTGGATCAGGAGTGCAGTTATTGTTGCGGCGGTGAGTACTCTTGAGCAGGAGTGCGTAGTCAGTGCATTAGACTCTGAGTAGGTCGTTATAGAAGTAGGTCATGGTTAAGTACAGAGGAGAGAGGGAGGGCAAGTGCCTGGCATAACGCAACATATTAAACAGCAATGTATGTGATCATTTTATATCAATGATTCATGTTTTAAGTGTGTTTAAGTGTGCTTTTTGAACTGACCTGTTATACCGTGTTACACAATGGTTCAGTTCTAGGTCAGTTATTCAAGAGAAACTTAAAGGTCATACTGTATATTACTCAAAAGGGACTCTTGTGAGCTTAAAGCTGTGTTATAATGTTGTTAACTCCTCAAAGACATGCCTAGAGTTGTGTTTTGTTTCATTCACACATGTTTGAGTCACCCTATGGCTACATCTCCAAAACTCAAAATGCTCTCCTCCACCTTGTGATGTCATGAATTGGTATTAAGTTAACGGCTGCCTTTTACCTTTAGTGTAGAGACTGGTGAATCCGGGTGTGAAATTTTCCTAACAATTCTAGTTTAAGTGTATAATATTGAAAAATACAGTGGAGCGCTTCCTGTACTACATACAGCTCTGGAAAAAAATAAAAGACCACTGCAAAATGATCAGTTTTTCTGATTTTACTACTTATAGGTATGTGTTTGGGCAAAAGGAACATTTTTGTTTGAGTCTATAAACTACTGACAACATTTCCCTCAAATTCCAAATAAAAATATTATCGTTTAGAGCATTTATTTGCAGAAAATGACCAAAATAACAAAAAAGATACATGTTTTCAGACCTCAAACAATGCAAAGAAACAAGATCAAATTCATTTTAAAACAACATAATACTAATGTTTACACTTAAGAAGAGTTCAGAAATCAATATTTGGTGCAATAACCCTTATTTTTAATCACAGCTTTCATGCGTCTTGGCATGATCAATCAATCAGACAATCAAACTTTATTTCTATAGCACCTTCCAACAACCAAAGCCGACCAAAGTGCTGTATAACATTAAAAACAAGATAAAAAAAACAAACATCATACAAAAAGGTCAACAAAGCACATTAAAATACCATTAAAATACCAATTAAAATAACCATTAAAATAAAGAAAGTGTCACAGGGCCACTAAGTTTAAAAGCCATTCTAAATAAGTAGGTTTTAAGTTGGCTTTGAACAGAGGCAGGTCAGTGATGGAGCGTAACTCAGGGGGCAAAGAGTTCCAGAGTTTTGGACCGGCCACTGCAAAAGAACGATCACCCCACTGTTTGCCCCGGGACCGGGGGACCTCCAGCAGATGTTGCCCAGTAGATCGTAGAGCTCTGCTGGGTTGGTGAGGGATCAAAATCTCACACAGGTAGGAAGGTGCAAGGTGATTGACTGCATTAAAAACAAACATCAAAAAGGAGTACAGGACAGGGGTGATGTGGTCGTTTTTCCGAGTGTTGGTGAGCAGGCGAGCTGCAGCCAGCTTGATTAATCCCCACATAGAGTGCATTGCAGTAGTCTATGCGGGAACTAACAAAGGCTTGGATAGCTTTCTCCAAGTCACCATGGCTCAAAAAGGGTTTAAAGGGATAGTGCGTTTTTGTTTATGTTAATCTGTATGGGCTTTCTTCTAAAAGTTACGTGTGTTGACACTGGCTTACCTCTGACAGTCTCAGCTGATCCCGGTTCGGCTCGCTTTCTGGAGCCCACGTAAGTAGATCCGGTAACTTCCCTGGAACATGAAATAAAGCTTGTTTTTCTTATCAAAACAAAACATTTGTTAGAAAGGTGATATATTTGCATCCAAAACAGTTGTCCACGAAACATTGTCTCTCTCCACTCGTAACTCTATCAGCCTGTTCACTTGTAGACATCCGCTGAAGGTGAACAGGCTGATAGAGTTAGCATGGGTGTAGTGATACGAGTGGAGAGAGACAATACACGAATGCGAAATACGCTGCTGGATGTTTCGTGGACAACTGTTTCGGACGCAAATATATCACCTTTCTAACAAATGTTTTGTTTTGAGAAGAAAAACAAGCTTTATTTCATGTTCCAGGGAAGTTACCGGACCTACTAACGTGGGCTCCAGAAAGCGAGCCGAACCGGGATCAGCTGAGAGTGTCAGAGGTAAGCTGGTGTCAACACACGTAACTTTTAGAAGGAAACCCATACAGATTAACATTTTAAAAAAACCGCACTATCCCTTTAACCTTTGCCAGGAGGCGGAGCTGAAAGAAGCTTGCTCTAATCACAGAGACTATTTGTTTATCAAATTTTAGACTGCTATCCAATTTCATCCCCAAATTCTTGATAGCGCGGTTAAAGTGGGGACGTAGAGCAACAAGACCAGGAGCTGAGATATTGGGCATGTTGGATGTTCCAAACACAATGCATTCTGTTTTATCCTCATTCAAACAGAGAAAATTCTGGGACAGCCACAGTTTGATATCGTCTAACCACCTGTTGATGGATTCCAGACTGTCAGTGGAATTAGGGACAACTGGCAGGTAGATTTGTAAATCATCTGCATTCAGATGGAAGGACACATTGTGATTTGAGATAACTGCACCTAAAGGCAACATGTACAGAGAAAATAGAACAGGGCCACAAGGCCACTTGCTCTCCACAAGTCTTTCACTTTGTTCTTGGGTGACTTTATTCCACTCCTGGTGCAAGAACTGAAGTAGCTCAGCTTTGTGTTTGTGTTGGAATTCAACAGACGCTGGAATGGAATGGCTGTAATACATGTAGAGATGCTGATTTCAGAAAAAAATGCAGTGGTCCCTTATTTTTTTTCCAGAGCTGTATAATGTGACATTATGCCATATGATAACATTATCAGCTATTTCAAACTCCAAAATGTATTTAGTAATAAATTTTTTTTGCAATTACTACTTAGAATTAGTGATTTTATTAGATTTTTTATGAATTAAGTATGTATAGTAGCCAGTGTACTCAATGTTGTTAAGTCTAAATTAATTAATATATCTAGGGCAATGTTACACTATAATTACTGCATGATAATTAAGCCTGGATTTCTAATTGAGCATACAGAGAAACATATAGTATTTTGGTGTAATTTAATGCTAATATGCATATAGTATCCAGCAAAACTAACTGTGTAAAAGCTTTAGCTTGCATTTGCAGAGCTATTTCTCACATGAACTCCTCTGACACTTCTGTGAAATGACTAATTGATTAATACAGAAACTAATCACTGGGATTATCAATAGTGACAATAGTCATTAGGGGCTGACAAAATGGCCGCCTCGCCTCGCCGCATCTTTGATCACGAGCAGGAAGTTAATCTTTAAGTCATTCACTGAGAAAATGACCAAGAGTCCAAAATCGATTACACAGAGAGAAAATATTGAAAAAAGAAGTAAGTCCTGTTTCTCCTCTGTTTTCTTATATTATTCAAGATTTACAACTAGCCATTTTATTCTACACAAGTATATAAGCATATGAAGTCCAGCCAGATAATTAAGATCAAAGTTTTGTGATCAGATTTAAGTTCACATATTATTTTTTATTTAAAGGGATATGCCACCCCCAGGTCAAACTTGGGCATCTCCCCACAGTCCAGAGACTAAAATAAGTGGTGGAAAGCGTTTTTCTGGTGACGCAGCCATTGTCCAGGTCTGTCAGCACTGACCGCCGCGGTATCTGCAGCTACTTCGCGTTAGACTGGAGTCTAACGTCGCCAGAGAAAGATTTCGGCCAAAAGGAATTAATTTGCTCGATGCTTTTCCCAATTACTTTCTGTGTAGTGTGCATTCATATCCAGTGCAAATAAATGTGCAAATCACGGAGAGCTTGACTTGGTCATTTTGGGTGGGAACTATTTTTCAGTGCGGAAAAAGACAGACGGACCACACACCACGCTGACAGGGGAATCCCTGTTACGCACCAGGAAGGGAGTTCCCCTGTTACGCAGCGTGGTGTGTGCTTTGGCTGTCTTTTTCCGCACTGAAAAATAGTTCCCACCCAAAATGACCAAGTCAAGCTCTCCGTGTTGATTTGTACATTTATTTGCACTCGATATGAATGCGCACTACACAGAAAGTAATTGGGAAAAGCATCGAGTAAATTAATTCCTTTTGGTCGAAATCTTTCTCTGGCGACGTTAGACTCCAGTCTAACGCGGAGTAGCTGCAGATACCGCGGCGGTCAGTGGCGACAGACCTGGACTGGAATGGCTGCGTCACCAGAAAAACGCTTTCCACCACTTATTTTAGTCTCTGGACTGTGGGGAGATGCCCAAGTTTGACCTGGGGGTGGGATATCCCTTTAAAGGCCCCATATAACTCTATTTTCTGATTTTTGTTCTAATCTTGTTTCCTCATCAAAAGCAGACCTGGAGTTGTGTTTTGTTTCATTCACACACGCTTAACACACATACCCTGCATACAGCTCTGGAAAAAAATAAGAGACCACTGCATTTTTTTCTGAAATCAGCATCTCTACATGTATTACAGCCATTGCGTGAAAAGTCCCTCAGTCGTCCAGGTAGAATCCATGATAAAAGGAGAAGGAGGAGAAAGATTTCGGCCAAAAGGAGCTGACGAAGCCTCTCGGATGAGCGGCGAAACGTTTTCAAACCAAACAAACTTTGTCCAGTTGACAAATTGAACTTCTCCTTTTATTACAGCCATTCCATTCCAGCGTCTGTTGAATTCCAACACAAACACAAAGTTGAGCTACTTCAGTTCTTGCACCAGGAGTGGAATAAAGTCACCCAAGAACAATGTGAAAGACTTGTGGAGAGCATGCCAAGACGCATGAAAGCTGTGATTAAAAATAAGGGTTATTGCACCAAATATTGATTTCTGAACTCTTCTTAATAATAATAATAATAATAATAATTTATTTAATAATTTATTATTTTAAGGCGCCTTTCTAAACACTCAAGGACACTGCACAGACAATCAATTAAAAACAGTTAAAAACAGGCAGTATATACAAAATTAAAGGAAAGAGAATGGACAAAGCAATACAAGTAAAATGAAACAGTCAGCAGGGAGAAAATGATTAAGTGGGATAAGCTATTTTGAAAAGATGGGTCTTGAGTCTGGATTTAAAAATTGGTAATGATTGAACGTTATGGAGGTCTGGGGGGAGTAAGTGTAAACATTAGTATTATGTTGTTTTAAAATGAATTTGATCTTGTTTCTTTACATTTTTTGAGGTCTGAAAACATGTCTCTTTTTTTGTTATTTTGACCATTTGTCATTTTCTGCAAATAAATGCTCTAAACAATAATATTTTTATTTGGAATTTGGGGGAAATGTTCTCAGTAGTTTATAGACTCAAACAAAAATGTTCCTTTTGCCCAAACACATATCTCTAAGTAGTAAAATCTGAAAAACTGATCATTTTGCAGTGGTCTCTTATTTTTTTCCAGAGCTGTATTTAGGCTAAGTTCTTCTCACCCTGTACCACCTTGTGATGTCATGTGGCAATACAGCAAATGCTCCACTGTGTTTTTAAACTTCACACACCTTCGCTAGAATCATTTGGATGATTTCAGTCCCTGAATTGCCAATCTGTACTGAACTAAAGGCAAAATGTAGCTGTTAACTTGTAAAACTACTGCTTCATGACATCACAAGGTGGAGTATTTTAGCTTTGAGGATGTAGACTAATGTAGACTAATAATAAAAGATTACTCAAACATGTGTAAATGAAACAAAACACAACTCTAGGTATGTTTTTAATGAGGTAACAACATTATAACATGGCTTAAAGCTCACAAGAGTCTGTTTTGTATAATATAAGACCTTTAAACGCATCCAGACGAAATATGAACTGGCAAATAACTAAGAATATTAAGAAACTAAAACCAAGAATCACATTTCAGAGCTCATTTGTTCAGATCTAAACTACAGTGTTAGCAGATTTTATGCCGAATAAGTGACGGTACTTAAAAAACTGCCGTTTTTGCGATTTGCTAATTGCGTTTATTCAATAATGTTTAACTTTTTATCATCCCACAGGTGATTTGTACATCGGAGGCGTCTCCAAGGAGATGTACCGGGACCTGCCCAAACTGGTCCACTCTCGGGAGGGTTTTCAGGGCTGCCTCGCCACCGTGGATCTGAACGGACGCCTGCCAGACCTCCTTGCCGATGCCTTGGCGACCGTGGGACAAGTGGAGAGGGGCTGCGAAGGTAAAATATACAAACAAATAATAAGTTTGGTTCAAATATCACATTCTATAATCCCTATACTTTAAATGGCCCATATTGCACTATTTTCTCATCTATTTTATAATGTTGTTTCCTCACAAACACACCTGGAGTTGTATTTTGTTTCATTCACACATGTTTAACACACAAACCTGTTCTTCTCTCAAACAGAAAACACCCTGTTCCACCTTGTGATGTCATGTGGCAACACAGGAAGTGCTCCACTGTATTATTAAACTTCATACATCTTCACCAGAGTAATTTTGATCATTTCAGACCTAGAAAAAGTAGCTGTTAACTTGAAAACTACCACTACATGATATCACAAGGTGGTAACAACATTATAACATGGCTTAAAGCTTACAAGAATCCATTTTGTGTAATAAAGGAACTTAAAAATTGACTCTACAGTGGAATTTGCTGTTTAAGTACCAGATTGCGGGTTTGTTGACCTGTTTTTTATAATCAATATCTCTGTAATTACTGGATCTGTCCACGTGAAACAAAAACTGTCTCAAAAACTGTCTTCTCTGTATAAATAAACAAAAGTAGATTTTTTTTTCACAGCAGCTTCAGGCAGTTGTGCCATTACAGTATTCAAATAAAAAATTTATTGTCAATTGAAAGGAATTTATGACATTTATAAGATTAATTTGGCAAGTTTGTCCTTAACAGTACAGATAAGGTTCAATTTGTGGATTTCATGTTTTTATTTTGTCATTTACCGGTAATAAATACATGCTAACCTATTCACAGGGCTCAGCTTTCTGTAATAAGCAACAATTTGATGACTTTCTCCATTCAAAAAAGATATTATATTTTGTTTTAAATTATCAATTGCTATAGTAACAGTCTTAATTTTTCATCATTCTGAAATCGTTGCATAGGCTGGTGTAATTTCTAAAGAGAATTAGCAGAGGATAGATTACTGAATGAATTTATTACAATTTGGGGGAAAATTACAGAAAATATATGTATAATATAATATGAATTAACTGGGTAATATCTGAAATCATTATTATTTGAAAGAATAACTTAAGGATTGTCAAAGGTTTGTATGTAGAGGAAAATTATAGTTACAATATATGACTTTTATTACTAATGCTGTTTTATTCATGTTTTAAATGCCACTGGAGATTAGCCAAGTGTCCATATAATTCAGAACTAAAGTAATAATTATTTTTATTACAGCATCATTCTAATTGACTAAACTTTGGATTAACTGCACTGTTGTAATTACAGTTTTATTAATGCTCTATATCATTGTAAGATGGGACCAAATCTCCCATTGGATCTAATGAGAAAATATTGGAATATGAATTTACCCATGAAGAGGGGGAATTATGCAAAAAATTTGGAGCTTTCCACCATATTATAACAATGTTCCTCATCAAAAATATGTCTTGTTATAAGAGTTTTTATGTTATCCATGCATGTTTGAGGAATCTAGCGATCTAAATACATTATGTGTTAGCTGTAAATACCCCATAGAAGTCTTAATACCCCCTCTCTAAACAGCCCAGAGTTTAATCGAGGTAGTTTATTGAAGATTTTCACCATTGCAAGGCCAGACCAGTGCCTTAGGTGAGGTCTGCCAGCTTTAAAGGTCCCATATGATGCAAAATTGACTCTTGTGAGCTTTAAGTCATGTTATAATGCTGTTACCTGATCAAAAACAGACCTGGAGTTGCGTTTTGTTTCATTCACACATGTTTGAGATACCCTTTGTTATTCTGTCTACAGCTCCAAAGCTCAAAATGCTCTGTTCCACCTTGTGATGTCATGAAGCGGTAGTTTTCAAGTTAACAGCTCCTTTTACCGTTAGTTCAGTTGAGATTGGCAATTCCAGGTCTGAAATCATCCAAATGATTCTAGACTTAGACTGAGACTTTAGACTTTATTGTCCCCAAGGGGAAATTCATTTTCACGCACACAGAGCCTGTTTGACACACAGCAACAACACAATAAACACAAACACATTACAATAAGTGTTACAGCACACTCAGCGGGGCCTGTTGTTCAAAAATGTGCCAGCCGAAGGGATCAGGTTTCTACCAAAGCGGGCCCTCCTGCATCTTAGTGTCCTGTACCTCCGTCCTGAGGGCAGAGGGGTGAGGTGCTTGTGTAGTGGGGGAGTGGGGTCCTGTTCTATTGAAAGTGCAAAGCGTCCAATAGCCTTGTTATTGAGATCTGCAAGGTTGGGTGTGGGGAGTCCTGTGATTTTAGCAGCTGTATGAGTTACCTTTGTGAGTTTAGTCCAGTTTTTAACAGTGAGCATATTGAAAAAGCAGGTAGAACAATACAACAGAATAGATTGGATGACAGATTGATACAGTAATAACAGATGTAGAGAAACCTTTAAGTTTTCTGATTATTGACAGTCGTTGATGGCTTTTTTTGTAAATGTCTGTGATATGTTGATCAAATGTAAATGCACTGTCTACTGTGACCCCGAGATATTTGAAAGTGTCCACTGTCTCTACTGTCTGGCTGCTAATGATGATGGGTGGCTGTGGGGAAAATTATAAGATAAGATAAGATAAGACTTTATTTATCTGACACAGGAGAAATTCACTTGCCACCGTATCTCCAGGCAGGGACAGTTTGAACAAGAAAGAAAAGTGCATGCAGGCAAGAATAGAATAAAATAAGTAATAATAAAATAAGTAATAATAATAAAACAGTAACTAGTAACTAGTAACTAGTGAAGGTGTATGGGGTTTAAAAACACAGTGGAGCACTGTGAGAAGAGCACAGCCTAAATACACAGGTTTTGTGTGTTAAACATGTGTGAATGAATCAAAACACAACTCCAGGTGTGTTTGTGATGAGGAAACAACATTATGCATAATTACAGTATAACATACAGTAGATCGATGATCAAAGGATCATCCTTTGATCATGGATTCTACCTGGACGACTGAGGGACTTTTCACGCATACAGTAGATCAGAAAATAGTGTAATATGGGCCCTTTAATTTGTTCTTCTTATATTTATTTGCGCTTTATTGCTTCTCAATAGCATGTTCTGGTGTTACCCTTTCAACCCATGCTTTTATTTTGAAATTTACTCACTAACTGCTTACTGTGTTTTACTCTTTGTTGTTTTATTTTTACGACATATATACGTTTTTGTCTGTCTGTCTCATCTCTTCTGCATTGACTAACCATCTAACCGGCTTGTTTGCTTTTTTATTTTGCTGTCTAAGTTTCATTGACGAAAGCTGACTTGCAAGGTATATCTTTGCATGAGAAAACCACAAAAACGTGCCTAAAATCCTTTAATATTTATTTATTACGTGTTGTGTGGATTTCAGTGATTCAAAACCCAGATCTCTGAGGTGGAATGTCCTCTCCCAGCCACCGTAGTGACAATAGCATAGCCCTTTCTTGAATTGTAGCATGTTGTGTGAGCCCTTAGTGAAATTCAATACTCAATACTTTTTATTTTAACCATTGCCGTAGACTTGTATGTTTATTAAAGGTGCATTGTGTAACTTTTCTGGTGGAGGGTCCGTCAAACGCGTTCCTCCTTGGAGATGTTATTCCTTTGTCTGAAATGTTTCACAGTATGGCATTTAGAGAGGCAGAATGTCTGTTTTTCTAGGTATTTTTGAGCTATAAAACCACCTGTAATTGAATAAATGTGAGTTAGAGCTGTGTTGTATATTGCGTGTTCAATCAGAGACGACCAAGATTCAAAAAGGTTCAAATTTACCTAAAAATATTTCTAATCCAGAGCTCTGGGTCCCAATTTCTGCCCTGGAAATTGTCCGTATGCCTACATACGACTTAACCAGCGCATACAAAAAAGTAACTGCCCCTTCCACCTCAGACCCAGATCGATATCCAATACAAAAATGAATATGCAAATATGCAAAACGACTCTCTTTCTCCCACTCTGCCACCAGACACGCCCACTCTTCCTCTCAGTTTGGAGATATCCCTTCCTGACATCTGCTCACATCACATTCCAAAGAACAACCCCCATTTTGCAGAACACAGTTACCTCCAGTGTTCATTCAGATAACACTGGTACTGATTTTTCTTGGTTTAGGTCACTAATAAAGAAAAAGTAAGTCAGAAGTGCTGATTGGTTATAGTTTCCAAGATATAGTATTGGGTCAAAAGGAAATTTATGCAAAATAAGGCAAAAACTAGTTTATCAGAAGTACATTGTGTCTACAAGCAACCAGTTCTATGTGAAAGCCTGTCTGCACATTCCAATACAGGGAGTCCTCGGGTTACGACGTAGATCCGTTCTTAAGACGCGTCGTAACCCGAATTTCGTCGTAAACCGGATTTTGCCTTTGATCTTCCAACCAAAGCACCAATAACCTTTCCATCTCAATAATTAGACCACTACGATGCTTGTTTATCACTGCCGCTTTCATAGGAGCAGATCAGAGCCCACATCAGGTACTTCCGCCCACATTGGACACGCACACGAGGCCGTCTTCTTCTCCCTACAACCACAACAGAGCGTATTCTTCCGCCGTGCGCCGCGCGCCGCGTGCGTTTGTTTACATCTTTTACCACGCTAAACCGTGTAAGACGGAATGACGCGTAATATATACATATTTTTTTTAATGGGGGCGCGTTCGTAACCACGAAACGTCGTAACCCGAGACCGTCGTAACCCGAGGACCCCCTGTACATTCATTTTAATATGTCTACAGTTTTAACATCAAATATTTTTTATTTCACATCAGAGAGATGCCTCGAAATTGTGTGAATGACCCAGATAACTTCTGTTATGTTTGTGGTGAAGTGACGTTTGCAGCACAAAAGCGCAACATAACTACAGTGGTTAAAAAGACAGACCACCATTACTTCGGTTGCAAAGTTGGAGATTAGTACAAAAGCTGGGCTCCATGTTATTGTTTTAACACATGTGATACTTTAGCTTGTTTTCCATAAGATATTCAATCACCTGATGTCTTAAGATATTTCTTGTTTATTTCTTGATGGATAAAGAAGTGCAAGTTAAATATTTTCAAAATATAAATACAGGGGGTCCTCGGGTTACGACGGTCTCGCCTTACGCCATTTCGTGGTTACGAACGCGTCCCCATAAAAAATATATATATAATATTACGCGTCATTCCGTCTCACGCGGTTTAGCGTGGTAAGCGACGTAAACAAACGCGAACGGCGCACGGCGGAAGAATACGCTTTGTTGTGGTTGTAGGGAGAAGAAGACAGCCTCGTGTGCGTGCCCAATGTGGGCGGAAGTACCTGATGTGGGCTCTGATCTGCTCCTATGAAAGCGACAGTGATAACCAAGCAGCGTAGTGGTCTAATTATTGAGATGGAAAGGTTATTGGTGCTTTGGTTGGAAGATCAAAATCAAATTCCGACTTACGACGAAATTCGGGTTACGACGCGTCTTAAGAACAGATCAACGTCGTAACCCGAGGACCCCCTGTATTATTTTTAAGCAAAAATGCCTAAATCTATTGTATAAACAGATGTGATTCTGATGTAAAACAATATCATTAAATATCTTGAATACATTAGCTAACCAGCACAGTTATCAATTGATTTTCAGTTCATCTTATCAGTATAAATGAGATTTAGCCACTTTTATCTCGGAAGCAGATCGAGTCCAAACATTTGTAGACCAGTGTAATACACAAATAAATGTTTACATGTTGTATGATATAGAAATATGATTAAGTATATGCATGCATCTAAAAAACTTTATTAATCCAACATTTCTTCAGCTGTTTAATGTCATACTGTGGAACATTCCAGGCAGAGCAATGACATCTCCATAGAAACAAGCAGGTGACAGACCCCCATCCATAAAGTTCCCCAGTGCACCTTTAACACATGAAATGGTAATTGGTATTGGAGTATTGAGCAATACAGAGGTACCTCACCTTACAAATGACCCAACAAATGAAAATTTCAAGTTACGAAACGCCTTCACGGTAAATTTTGGTCTCTAGATACGATACGAAAGAAAATTCAAGTTACGAAACGCGAAATCTCAAAAATTCAATTAATGCGCGCTCAGATGCACGCCTGAAACGTAAATACACTTTATCAACACACACGGGGTTAGGTTCCAGAGGTGGCCCGTGGTGGGAGAGGTCCACGAGGTAGGACAACTTTGTATTTTGCAATTGTTCTACATGTTTTAGGGCTGTAAATGCCTCACCACACACATTCTATGCTTTTCTCAGACTGGAGTTGGGCTTTTCTCGCATTTCTCTCTCGTTTTAACACTCGAACTTTCATTGATTTTCAATGGAATGTGTTGATAGTGAAGCGTTGGGGGGGCACGGCTCAATATAGCGCCGAACGCGCGAGGGGAGCGGAGACACAGGATTACTATCGCAACAACACATCATCAGCTGGGTAAAACTCACCTGTCTCACGACGGTCTAAACCCAGCTCACGTTCCCTTAGTGAGTGAACAATCCAACGCTTGGTGAATTCTGCTTCACAATAACAGGAAGAGCCGACATCAAAGGATCAAAAAGCGACGTCGACACGGCGCCGCGGCGCCCGGGCCGTGTCTCCCCCTCGGGGCCGCGGGCCCGCGCGGGCGGCCTGAGCCGCGCGGGCCCACTGTGAGCTCACAGCTCACAGTGTCAGCCCCCAGACTCTGGAAGTCACATAGAACCAGACCTCGCCCCGCTCTTAAAGAGCCCCGCTGGAAGAGCGTCTTTCTCGGCCTCTCAGCTCTAGCGCGGAACGCGCAAGGAGCGCGGAGACAGGAGCACCGCGCTCCTCCAACGGCACTGCCATGTCCCGGGATAATCCTGGTTTAGTCCAGGTCCAGTCCAGGTTTAGACCTGGTTTAGTTCTGGTCTAGACCTGGTTTATTCCAATCAGGACGCAGAACACAAATGTTACACTATAAAAAAAAAGTTACACTATAAAAAAAACAACAACCTTGGAACGGATCAGGCCTTTTCCATTGAAATAGCTACTCAACTTACGAAAAATTCACGTTACGAAACCACTTCTGGAACGAATTAATTTCGTAAGGTGAGGTACCACTGTATTTTAAACATAACCTGAAAATTTTTTATTTATTTCTTTCTCTTGTTCCTAACCCATTCACTCAACTTCACCTGCATGTTTTTTAACTTTTGTCTATTTTTGCAGTGGAAAAAACCCTATAATGTCTTATTTAAAGGAAAAGTAAAGTTATTTTACAATCTGAGCCTTCTTTCGGTAATAAAACAAGTCGTTTGACTCACCCATATCACGTTCGTGTCATTTGGAGCTGTTTGAAGAAAGTTATGTTGTGGCGTTTCTGTTAGCATTTGTTAGCATTTGTATTCGGGGCATTACTTTGCGGTCTCCAAATAACACAAACTTTAGCACTTTTCAAATCATAGAAGCCCGATGTCTTAATGAAAAATTTCGTTTGAAGCAAAAGTGGCCTGTAATCCGAGGTTTATCCATAGTTTTCAGCTTTGCGTTTCCTGTTTGGGTCCCGGGAGCAGTACGCGCATGCGCACTGGCGTCCTCACCTACTCGAAACTATGGCTAAATCTCGGGTTACAGGCCACTTTTGCTTCAAACGAAATTTTTCATTAAGACATCGGGCTTCTATGATTTGAAAAGTGCTAAAGTTTGTGTTATTTGGAGACCGCAAAGTAATGCCCCGAGCAAATGATACAGCCCCATGTTAATGGATACGGGATCATTAGTAGAACAGAACGGCTCAACATAAGTTCTGCGATACTGCTCCAATTGACAGAAAAATGCTATGGGTGAGTAAAACTACTTGTTTTATTGCCGAAAGAAGGCTCAGATTGTAAAAAAACGTTAATTTGTCTTTAAGGGGCGTCTACTGAAATACTGTTGCAACTATGGGGTAAAACACAAATCGTATCATATATTGTAGAAGGATTAAGAACATTTGTTAAAATTTTAAGATGCTTTTCACACTTTTTCCTGTGGACTTCACTGGGTAAGCAAATAGATAGCTATTGATCCCAGGAAATAAAAAAAAATAAAATTACAATACAATGGCAAAACAAGTAATACAGAGGAGGGACAGTGAATACAGCGCTGGAAAAAAATAAGAGACCACTGCATTTTTTTCTGAAATCAGCATCTCTACATGTATTACAGCCATTCCAGCGTCTGTTGAATTCCAACACAAACACAATGCTTTCTGAACTCTTCTTAAGTGTAAACATTAGTATTATGTTGTTTTAAAATGAATTTGATCTTGTTCTGCAAAAAAAAAAAAAAAAAAAGGTCTAAATGATCATATTTTTATTTGGAATTTGGGGGAAATGTTGCCCGTAGTTTATAGACTCAAACAATAATGTTCTTTTTGCCCAAACACATATCTATAAGTAGTAAAATCAGACAAACCTATAATTTTGCAGTAGTCTCTTATTTTTTTCCAGAGCTGTATATGTTACAGAGGAAGCGTAGGGAATATATGGAACAGAAACAAATGCTTGTTGACCTAGATGGCTTGCTCGTGAACACAACAACAGTACGCCACGCCGGCCAGGAATTCAACCATTATCATTTAGATTATTTACTTATTTCTTATACTTTTCCCTCAAAATATCATCTTGTATCTCAGGTTATATAAGGTCCCATGGGGTCCCTTAGTGTGACTTTCTCCTCTGAATCTTATCTTGTCCTGATTTCTCCAGGCTCTGAGCAAATTGAAAATACCCTGCCTTATCTGGTTTAAGCTGGTCCGTTTCTTACCTCCGCTCTCTTCTGCCCCCTACAGGCCCCAGCACCACATGTCAGGAGGACTCGTGCTCCAATCAGGGCGTGTGTTTACAGCAGTGGGAGGGCTTCACCTGTGACTGCAGCATGACGTCATACGCAGGACCACTCTGTAACGACGGTGAGAAGATTATAGACCTGTTACACTATTTTTACTCTGTTATTGTCCAGTATAGGAAAGATATACTATTTTATTTTGGTTTTGTATCTATGTACCTCTTATTTGAACTAGTAGTGAACTTTTTCTTGTTTGTTTCTTAAAGGTACACTGTGTAAGATTTTTACCCGTTAATTACCGAAATTGAAGATACCCATTCAAAAATACAGTGTTTTCCAAGCCTTTTCACTTCCATCATGAAATCAAAGTATTCTGTTGGACTTAGATATAGTCGATTTCACCTGCATAAAAGGGGGATCTTCCCCATGTAGCGGCAGCCATTTTAATTAGGAGAGCCGCAGAAGGACATACTGTATTTTGGGCTCCGCCTTCGCCGTTTTCTTTATAGCTGTCGGTACTGGCCCGTGGATTTCACACACTTTCACTTTCGGGTTAAAGGAAAAGTAACGTTTTTTACAATTTGAGCCTTATTTTGGTAATAAAACAAGTTGTTTTACTCACCCATAGCACTTTGGTGTCATATGGAGCATTTCCGGAGATGTTTTAGATTAGCGTTAGGCTAACGCCGTTAGCCTAGTGCGACTTATAGCCATAGCTCGGGGCATTCCCCGAGCATGTAATATGCCCCGTGCGGGCTCCAAATAACACAAACTTTAGCACTTTTCAAATCATAGAAGCTCGATGTCTTACTCTACGGTTTCGTTTGAATCAAAAGTGGCCTGTAATCCGAGATTTATCCATAGTTTACAGCTTTGCGTTCCATGTTTGGGTCCCGGGAGCTGAGAGCACACTCCGCGCATGCGCACTGGCGTCCTCATCTACTCGAAACTATGGCTAAATCTCGGATTACAGGCCACTTTTGACCAAACGAAATCGTAGACTAAAGACATCGAGCTTCTATGATTTGAAAAGTGCTAAAGTTTGTGTTATTTGGAGCCCGCACGGGGCATATTACATGCTCGGGGAATGCCCCGAGCTATGGCTATAAGTCGCACTAGGCTAACGGCGTTAACCTAATGCTAATCTAAAACATCTCCGGAAATGCTCCATATGACACCAAAGTGCTATGGGTGAGTAAAACAACTTGTTTTATTACCGAAATAAGGCTCAAATTGTAAAAAACGTTACTTTTCCTTTAATGGCGGGTTACGCATTGCTTGCGTATACCGCCACCTACTGGTTCCTGGGAGATTCTGCTACTTATTACTGTTGTTTATGACCCTCGAAGTCTGCCGTAGCTAGAACCGGAATTGCAATACCCACCATCCACCAATGCGCCACCGTCCTACACAGTGTACCTTTAAATATATTTTGTTTTTTGTAGTACATTTTTATTTGAGCTCTAGAGAGTTGAAGTAGGGTGTAGTGGTAGTAGTATTAGTAGTAGGTGTAGTAGTGGTAGTAGTAGCAGTTGTAGTAAGTAAAGATTCAAAGCTTTTATTGTCATATGCAAAGTAAAGAAACTAGAAATTCTTACTTTGCTGCCCACCCTGGATGCCAATAGCAAAATTAAAATAGATAAATAAGATGAAGAGAAGCATATAAAAATATAATCAAATAAAACAATCTTTATAGAATATAAAGATTGTTATTCTATACACTAAAAAATATAAAAATATGAAAAATATAGGCTGGTGCTATGTACGTATTTACGGATAATGTGCCACATTGGTTTTATGTGCAACTGTCGGTAGTAAAACGGTGTGTAAGCATGGTTGATATAGTGCAAACAGGAAGTGTAAACATTCGAACAGTAACATGTGCAGCTGTAATCTGACAGATTAACTTGACAGTTGGTTGGTAAGTAAGTAAGTATTTATAGAGCACTTTTCATACAATAAATGCGACACAAAAGTGCTTTACAGTGATTAAAAAGAACATGAACAGAATGGAAAATGCAGATACAATCAATAAACGGTTTAGCATGAGTAGCAGTAGTAGTCATTTCAATTTCATCCATGATATATTTTTACATTCAGCATTTTACATTAGAATTCAAAGTATTTTTTAAATATTACGCTGTACCTGATTTTTGCTGTCTTAAAAACATTACTAGTTCTTCTTCAATTCAGTTAAGTCAAGAAGCAAAAGTGAAAAGACTGAAAAAATGTGTGTTAGCCTGAAAAAAGAACAAATTAAACATGTAAATTATATATTAGTAGTATAATAGTAAAAATTGTCATGTTAAATAGACTGGATCCTGATGCAGGTAACAGAGTATCTCCCATCACTCACTGTCAGTGTATTTATTCAGAGCTGCCACGGGAGGGCACTGGCATCTGTCGATTCTGACGAGCTGAGAGAAAAAACTCAAAGAAATGCGGTTTAACAGACAGGTCCTGTGCTTATGTATATTCAGGTGTTACCAGCAGGTTTTCAGTGTTGTAATTATGAATGTATTTGCAAAGGGAGCGTGATTTGTGCAGTTATACCAATAATAGCAGTAATAGTAGTAGTAGCAGTAGTATCAAAATCAATATAGTACTGGTAATATAAGCTACAGTAATAGTAGATGTACTTGTAATATTGAAATAACATAAATTGTAGTAGTAATAGTAGTAGTCTTAGTAGTAATAGTAGTAGTAGTGACGATTGCAATTGTACTTTTTTCACTATAATTTCATACTGTGATTGTAATTATTTAAGTCATATTTTCCCTACTACTTTTACTACAACTGTAATTAGAAATATGATTGAACAGTATTTACTTAAAGGTGTATTACGTAACTTTTCTATCTAGCGTTAATTCAATTACAGGAGTTCAAAAATACCATCATAAACATGTATTCTTGCCGTGAGCAGGGTTGCCTCTCCGTAGATCTGACCTGTTACCTGGCGTGGTGGCATCATCTTGTCTACTTGAAGATTTTAATGATTAATACTATAATTTAGAACATTCTAGGCAAAGAATTAAGGTTTTTCAACTTGTAATGAGTCAGAATAGTGATCCCTCTTGTATTAGTGTTGTCACCGTACTAAGGAATAGACTTCAAACTCAATTCTGATTCTGGTGCCACGATGATAATAAAAAAAAAAACACTATTTAGACGATAGAATGTGATTTTCAGCATTAATCGTAGTACTTTTCTTTTATATTATCATGTAGCCTTATATCTGTTCTGAAACAGCTCAAAATCATTCTAAAGCTCTTCAGGATTCATTTCTGTCCTGTGAATGTGACTTTTTTAGTATCGATACCTGCTCAAATGAGTTTCTGACTTTCAATACTTTCAATACCCTAGATTCTATTACATGCCTGTGTTTCTCTCTCCAGCTGGTACCACTTATATCTTTGGACGTGATGGGGGAATGGTGATCTACACTTGGCCCCCGAACGAGCGCCCCAGCACCCGAGCGGACCGCCTGGCTCTGGGCTTCAGCACCCAACAAAAACACGCCATCCTTCTGAGAGTGGACAGTGCGTCAGGACTGGGAGACTACCTACAGCTGCAGATAGTAAGGGGTTTATTTTAGTACAGTTTGAATGGTTGAAGTTAGGAAAATACAAAGAATCAAATCACCTGAAATGTTGGTAACACTTATAATCACTAACTACACTTGAAGTAGTAAAGAGTTTGTCTCTAGCAAATGAGAGTCCTGGAAAATCATAGATTAAAAAAAAACAAACATTGCCACCATTTTACATTTTTATACAACATTTTAATGTGTTAGAGATCTTTCAGAATTTGCAGATCTACAGTTTGGAACAGGAAGTCAGTGAATAAAATGGTAATGTCAAATCTACATATCTCATTAGGGATGCACCGATCCAGCATTTCTAACGTTGTGCAGCAAGATGGATTCACACAATATTTTTGAGCTACAACTCACTCAATTCCACAACTGAAACTCACGGGAGTCTTGGAGTGTGCCCGCTGTACCTTTAATTGGGTGGGCAGCATTGAAGTTTGTGCGGAATCCAAAGGCGAAGCACCAAAACAACCCAAAACTACTTCAACTTTAAGTATCTGCTCATATCCAATACCAAGTGCCAGTAAATAATCTTACCACACCATTTTATGTGCACAAACAAGATATCGGCTGAACTGATATTTGAAAACCAGTATTTGATCCAGCTATCTTTTTGAAGTATTGGCGCT
This sequence comes from Paratrypauchen microcephalus, assembly GCA_036785185.1. Taxonomy (NCBI): domain Eukaryota; kingdom Metazoa; phylum Chordata; class Actinopteri; order Gobiiformes; family Gobiidae; genus Paratrypauchen; species Paratrypauchen microcephalus. The sequence continues at coordinate 5,246,820 of JAVJIX010000049.1, read as the reverse complement.
GATATCAGATCGGGCATTTTTATATGTCATAGGTAGTAGTGTTGGGAAGTAACTACAGCTCTGGAAAAAAAATAAGAGACCACTGCAAAATGATCAGTTTTTCAGATTTTACTACTTATAGGTATGAGTTTGGGCAAAAGGAACATTTTTGTTTGAGTCTATAAACTACTCACAACCCCAAATTCCCCCAAATTCCAAATAAAAATATTATCGTTTAGAGCATTTATTTGCAGAAAATGACCAAAATAACAAAAAAGAAACATGTTTTCAGATGTCAAACAATGCAAAGAAACAAGATCAAAGTCATTTTAAAACAACATAATACTAATGTTTACACTTAAGAAGAGTTCAGAAATCAATATTTGGCGCAATAACACTTATTTTTAATCACAGCTTTCATACGTCTTGGCATGCTCTCCACAAGTCTTTCACATTGTTCTTGGGTGACTTTATTCCACTCCTGGTGCAAGAACTGAAGTAGCTCAGCTTTGTGTTTGTGTTGGAATTCAACAGACGCTGGAATGGAATGGCTGTAATACATGTAGAGATGCTGATTTCAGAAAAAAAACCCGCAGTGGCCTCTTATTTTTTTCCAAAGCTGTATACATTCAGAATACTAGTTTTCACCTACTGTATTTGGGCACAGTTACAGCTTCATTAAAAATATTCACCGTACAGTTAATTTCCTAAAATCAAAGGACTGCGTTGCTGTATTTCATCGTGCAATTCAGTATTTGAACTGCACAGTATTAAAAAAATGAAAAAGACCGTGAGTTCTTGTGTGATTTTCCCCGCTCTAATTAGTTATAAATAAAAGCGCGACCATCTGTCACATTTTTACACTAAACATGAACGTTATGAGCAGGTATTCAGTATTCTGCAACTAAATACATTTTCAAATTATTCTTGGTCATACTGTAGGTTTTACTCAATACAACTGGACGCAGAGAAAAGCTGCAGTGACTGTAAATGTATTGCTTATATGACATTTCGCTCCCTGTATCTGTAAATAGACAGCTCTGAGCCTGTCCTCTCCATTGCCTGCATAAAAACATGCGATTATAACGTATTAAATCGTATTTTTAGAAAGCACAGTGCAGTCTCTTTGCATGTTGATGACAATGTATTTAAATATCGCTGAGGCAGCTCTCTGGGACGGTGTTATGTATAGTAATGGTCTCCTGACAGCAGCAGAATGAATAGAAGGGAAAACAAGCGTAATTTCACTGTTTTAGCTAAAGGCGAAAGTTCATAATGCATATTTCCTAATGCAACACACAGGCTATCCATCATAATGTGAGGTTACATGTAGTAATGGGTTTGTAGTTGTTTTTTTGACAGGATTTAATGAAATAGCTAAATGCAATTCCGCTGTGGACGGGTGTTGGTTGTGAATGAAGTGATGTTGTGACACTTTTAAAGGTCCTATATTACACAAAATGGATTTTTCTGAGCTTTTAGTCTTGTTATAATTTTGTTACCTCCTCAAAAACATATCAGGAGTTGTGTTTTGTTTCATTCACACCTTTGGATAATGCTTTATTATTCCTGTCTAGATCTCCCAAGCTCAAAACGCTCCGTTTGACCTTATGCTGTCATGAAGTGGTAGTTTTGAACAGTTCCCTTTGACCTTTATTGCAGTAGAAATCAGCATTTCCACAACTGAAATCATCCAAATGATTCTAGTGAAGGTATATGGAGTTTAAAAACACAACGGAGCACAGTGGAACAGAGTGTTTTCTATTTGAGAGAAGAACTCAGCCTAAATATGCAGGATTTGCATGTTAAACATATTCAGCATTTTCAATTTTCCTCATACCATCTGGGGACCACCTAAAATCATTCCACGGCTCCTGTGGGGGTCCTAAATTGAGAATCGCTGTTGTAGACGATATACGGCCTACGTTTATCTCTGTGACAGTTTTATTATTACAATCTTGTTACTGAAGGAGCCGTGTCTGATTATACTGACTTAAAAAAAAACATGAAAAACTGCGAGTTAATGTGCAGTGGTCCAAATTTATTCCTCACTAATTACCCACCAAGATCAGTTTACAAGCGCTTTTCACAACTTTCAATGTAACAGATATAAAAACTTGTTCATATTCCCAGTCTCTAAAACAGGGGTGTCAAACATGCGGCCCGGGGCCAGATCCGGCCCTCCAAAACCTTTACTCTGGCTTATTAAAATATTGGTAATTTTCTGCTCATCTTTTCTGCACAGCTTAGCATAGCAGCGCCTCTGTGCGTGGCCCCTCCCACCAGAGCAACACAAATGAAGACTCACCTCTTTCCAAACGCTCTTAAAGGATCATCGTTTTGACTGTTGACCGTGACACCGTCATCAGCAAAATGTCAAAAATGAGAAAAGTGGACACCGAGTGCAGGATTTTCCAAGAAAATTTGACTAATTCCTATTTGTTCATGGAGGTGAATGGGAAACCTGCTTGGTGTGTTTGCAACAAGTGGTGGTGCTCAAAGAATATAATCTTAAACGCCACTACGAGACATGGCATGTCGAACAATACAATAACTTGAATGGAGAATTGAGAAGACAGAAGATAAATGAATTATTGCTGGGACTGAAGAAACAGCAGTCTGTAATAGATTTGCATTTCTCTGGACAAATATTTGAACTTATTGCTATTTTTGGGGTATATTTCCCATGAGTTTTCTGATCCGGCCCCTTTGGGATCCAAATAGGTTGGATATGGCCCTCGGACCAAAATGAGTTTGACACCCCTGCTCTAAAATGTATTAACAACATAGACTGATTATGCAGGTATGTGGAGCCTGAGTGACTGTATATTGTTCATTTGTACATGTTTTTCTTTTGTCTTTTGTTATGTCATATCTGTATATTATGTTAATGCTACAGACCCCTGCGCCAAGCCAAATTTCTCCTTAATTAGACAAAATAAACGAAACCTAACTAACCTAACCTAAAGGCCACTGCAGAGTTTTGCCATGACAGTTAAGCTAACAATGACTAGCACGCTAACACGCACTTCCTGAGTATCAGACAATAAAAAGCTTCATATTTAGAGGCAGACATCACACAATGGTCTTATTTTGACTTCAAAATCTGTTTATACAATATATAGGGGTGGGAATTTAGATTTTTATGATTCCGATTCCATTATCGATACTGCTTAACTATTCGATCCTTTATCGATTCTCTTATCGATTCTAATTTGGGGAAAAAAGGAGAACAAACTGATTAGCACCAAGATTAGCATTAGTCCTGGTCTAGTCCTGGTTTAGTCCTGGTCTAGTCCAGGTTTAGTCCTGGTCTAGTCCAGGTTTAGTCCTGGTCTAGTCCTGGTCTAGTCCTGATTTAGTTCTGTTTTAGTCCTTGTTTAGTCCCGCTGCTTTCATTTAATATCTCCATTTGAAGAATGATATTGTGATAACCTGGGTTAATGGTGTTCTGGGTTTTATGTCTGTGTGCCTTTAAGGGTTCTGCTGGTGTGCGCATGTGGGTGGGAGAAGTTGAGAGACTGGTGTGGCTGCGCTGATGCTCTGTTGTACGATTCAAGAGTTCTGTTCATCAATAAAGTTTGTTGTGAAGTAGGAGAAGCCTCGGGTCATTACAATTTGATAATAATGTGACTCACCCCGTGTCTTTTTTTTGCGTGTCTCTACGTGTATTCTCTTATATCCCGGACTTTCTGCTGCTAAGTATCCGACCGCACTTTTAGGAGCTCCGGATAAACACACGTGCCACGAACCTGTCCCGAACGTCTCCCAAACGTGTCATGTGTCCAAGTGGAAGTTAAAAGTCCATTTTCACAAACTTTCTTCTCATCATGCATATCAGTGAAGCGGCGAAGCACGTAGAGACATTACGCACGTGTGTAATTCGTGCTGGCTGGAATCGATAAGAGGAATCAATAGATAAACTGCTAATTGATTCCGTGGAATCGAAACACATGGATTCGGTTCTCAACAGGAACCGGTTCTCGATTCCCATCCCTAACAATATATCTGAACTGGGAGAAGACATTTTGCTCAAATACATGGGAAAATCAATCAAGTACTGGCTCTTTAATTGTCAGTTTATTAAAGTATAACATCTTAAATTTTGATAACATTTTAGCTATGAAATACAGACCAAGTTACAGGTCAGATGCCTGTTTTTCTAGGTATTTTTGAGCTATAACACCATCTGTAATTGAATAAATGTAAGGTAGAGCTGTTTAGTGTCATACTGTGCAATATTCCAGGCAGAGCAATGACATAACCATAGAAACAAGCAGGTGACGGACCCCAAGCCAAAATGTTACACAGTGCAACTTTAAATACATAAAAGTTGTGAAGCCAAAATTGTGAACTGAATGGCCCAAAAATCTCATTAAAAGTCTCATTCTCGTGGACTGAATCTCCGATCTCGACTGTCATGCCTGCATCAGATGACTGAATTGTTAATCTGTTTGTGTCCCTATTCAAATAAACAATAAAACAAATAAAATAATTGCATTTCTATCTGTTTCAGGACAAAGGCAACATCCGTGTGGTTTTCAACGTTGGCACGGATGATATAAACATCGAGGAGAGCTCAAAGTTTGTGAACGACGGAAAATACCACATCGTACGGTTCACTCGGAGCGGAGGGAACGCCACCCTGCAGCTCGACGACCTGCCCGTCATCGAACGCTACCCCTCAGGTAACCCTAGCCCCGCCCACCGTGACCCCTCCCACTTAAGCCCCGCCCACCCACACTTCAAACAACACACTTTAAGTTCAAACCGACCCTTCCTGGTTATTGTTCCTATCAATGTTATTTTTTAATCAAATATTGCAGTTTTTAAATTGCAGCTTTTGTTTTATGTTTACTGTGTTGGAACTGAAATCTTTGTGAACTTATATATGAAAATGACTTTTTAAACCATAAAATGTGAGTTAGGTTAATAGCCACATGTACTCTAGTCTATTTATGTTATGCTGTTAAATAGTGATAAAGGTAATTGATGAAAATAGTGGAGCAGGTTGTGTTTTAAAAGACAATAATAACAGTTGGTGCATTTGGTCAAACAATAATTTAAAAAGATGTCATACTTTGAGTCAAATGTTTAACTAGAGAGTAAAAATAAGTAAAAGAGTAAAAAAGTGTCTGTTTTGTTTCTCATTTGTTGTTTTGACATAAAGTGGTAATAGTAGGTAATATAACACGACGAAGGTTAGCCCGTAGCTAAAATGCTAAATGCTAGTTGTTGTGAGGTGTGTGTGTATGTAGCTCTAAACTGTAACAGGATGTGCTTATGTTAAAATGAACTGTTTTAAACCAAAGCCAATGAACAGAGAGCAACAGTCAGCTCACACTTAAAGCGCCTATGACAGGTTTGACTTCTCATTTTATTAAAACACAACTAAGATCATTATATTTACGATTTTACTCAAGATTGTACTGTTTTTCCCCCCTGTTTTGGTCTTCTTTTTTTTTAGGTTTCAAATTTTACTTCCTGGTTGGGACTCATGACATCACGCTAGGGAATTTCATAACCGTTACCTACCATCAATGTAGTACAAAGGACCAAAAAAATTAATATTTGACAGATTAAATTATATGAAAGCAGCTTTATTTTGTTAAAATCATGTTTAAAGAATGTTTGCTGTGTGTAAATTTTGCCAAACTTTTGGACAGAATTCTCCCGAGTGTGATGTCATCAATATGGGACACTCTAAAATACAACTCTGTACTTCCTATAATATTCAACATATTTTCCAGCTTCTCTTCACAAATTGTTTCTTGACTGGTTTAAAAATATAATTTACATTCACAACAAGTATAATCCCACCAAATTAAGTTAAAAAAAAATTAGAGAATCGTCAAAACCTGTCATACGCACTTTAAACCCAGACGCTGAATTCTCCTTTCCTTGAGCGGACGATTGCTTTCTTTTCATGGCTCTTCTGTTTGTATCCAGCTCCTGTAACATTTGGATGTAATTACTACTCTTTTTCCATCTCTAAATTAAAGGCAACAATGATAACGAGCGCCTGGCCATCGCCAGACAGCGAATCCCCTATCGGCTTGGTCGAGTAGTTGACGATTGGCTACTCGACAAAGGTAAAAACCCTGATTAAAATTCATTAAAAGTTTCAGTTTAAAATAGAATTGCAGGCAGTTTATTATTATATTGTGCACCATCAACTAACGATCTAAAAACTTAAATCATAACTAAGTATTTAAAATGGCAGCTGTAGTGTGTAATACTGTGTAAACTGTAGTGCCTGTGAACGTATTGTTGATAATGTCAGGTTAAAGGGACGATGGAGAAATTAAATGTGAATAAATCAGAAAAATAGAATCACTGATAAAAGATGCTTTATTAAGATGTAATAATTCTGCTTATCGTCAAATTGTAAACAATAAAGCATTCACTAAAACATTGTAATCAAATTAAAATTCAAATATATTGTAAAGTAAATTTGAAATAGTTTTTTTTATTGAACAACAATGTAACAACAACAAAATATTCAGTCTTAAACTTCAGCGTTAAATTAGCCTCTAGTCCCTTTAACACAATGCTAGCTTAAACCTGTGCATGTTTCATAGGGCTGTACCACTCAGATCTGTCTCTGCTTGTCTACAAACTCCATAACAAGTCTGTCGGCCATTATGAATTCTCTACCAACCCTTTTCTGACCTCTGATCTGCTGCTTTTTCATCCTCCTCACTCTTTCTCTCTTCTTCAATGCTTTTTTGTGTTTCTATATATATTTCTTACATCACGTTTTCTCAATAGTCCCTTCACGATTCTCTCCACGATTAGTTCCGCCATGCTCGGTCTGTCCCATCCTCTTACCATGGCTTGGGGGTGTTAAATTGTCTAATGCAGAGATAAAACACATTGTACTGTATGCCTGGTTTTGACCGCTGCTACTTCTTTTTCGTGTCTCTCTCTCTTTCCCCTCTCTCTTTCCCCCTCTCCCTCTCTCTCTCTGTCTCCCTTGGGTGCGTTTGATTTGTGTGTGTGCGTCGCCCTAGGTCGCCAGTTGACCATTTTCAACAGCCAGACGACGGTGCGCGTGGGCGGAGGCGAGCGTGGGTCGGCCATGTTCCAAGGGCAGCTTTCGGGGCTGTATTACAACGGTTTAAGGATCCTCAACATGGCCGCCGAGGGGCATCCGCACATCAGGGTGGATGGGAGCGCGCGGCTGGTGGGGGATATGCCGTCCTCCTCCATGACGCCGCAGTCCAGCGCCGCCGCCGGGGGCAACCGCTCCGACTCTGCCCCCTCCATCAGTGACATCACCACTACCACGGCAACGAACAGGAAGCAGGGCGCCACGCAACAGGTCAGTGCTGATTTCATACAAGATGGAGAGTATGGTCTGCTTATAATATGGCAATATTACTGGGTTTTACATGATGTAGCTTGACAGCTCCCTCCTACTTCATTTTTGGAAAGATAAAGTAAGTTAAAGTCTGAATTACGTAGTATTGAAGTACATTTTCTCTGATCTTTAAACACTCTTTGGCTCAGGCCCAGGTTTACATATGGCAAACGATGCTTTGAAACCTTATTTTAGGTGAGTCAAAATTGTACAGACAGTAGCCCTCAGCCCTAGCCTCAGAAGTAGTTCTATCTATCTATCTATCTACTGTATCTATCTACAGCTCTGAAAAGAAATAAGAGACCACTGCAAAAAAAATTCTGATTTTACTACTTATAGGTATGTGTTTGGGCAAAAAGAACATTTTTGTTTGAGTCTACTGACATTTCCCCCAAATTCCAAATAAAATTTGAGCATTTATTTGCAGAAAATGACAAATGGTCAAAATAACAAAAAAGATACATGTTTTCAGACCTCAAACAATGCAAAGAAACAAGATCCAATTCATTTTAAAACAACATAATACTAATGTTTACACTTAAGAAGAATTCAGAAATCAATATTTGGTGCAATAAGCCTTATTTTGAATCATGGCATGCTCTCCACAAGTCTTTCACATTGTTCTTGGGTGACTTCATTCCACTCCTGGTGCAAGAAGTGAAGTAGCTCAGCTTTGTGTTTGTGTTGGAATTCAACAGACGCTGGAATGGAATGGCTGTAATACATGTAGAGATGCTGATTTCAGAAAAAAATGCAGTGGTCTCTTATTTTTTTCCAGAGGTCTGTCTGTCTGTCTGTCTGTCTGTCTATCTATCTATCTATCTATCTATATTATCAATATGAAGATAAACATGAAGTTCAGACCATTTAAACATGTATTTGAGAAAATGAATGTGTTGTAAAATATATTTTTGTATTCAAATCAGTAGTTTAACCTCTTATATGAAATCCAGATGCACTGTCATTTGAACTTTTAAACATGTTATAACCATAGTATAGACTGGACTAAGGCTCCATAGCGTTCGGCTCCAGTCAAACATGGGGCAAATTTGGAGCCAAGTTCCATATTAGGAATAGGAATCGTTTTACAGACAAACCCCGGGATCAGGTAGAGTGGATGACGAGGGTCAGAGAGAGAGGGGTGACGTTTTTTCAATACAAAGTCAATGGGAGCCAGAGTTGATAGAGCTGGAAGCGTGCCCATGCTCAGTTCCTATTTGGAAAGCGGTGGCCATTGATATACAATCTATGGTTCTAACGTTCCCTCATCAAAACATGAGTTACGTTAAGCATCATTCTCACTTCTTTCAGTAATCTGCTGCATTCAGTTTTGATGATATTACATTAACAATTAAAAAGCTTATCAGAAAAAAAGGGCTGATACTAAAATGACTGGCTTCATTGTAATATTCTGTAAAACCCCGTTATCTTGAATGAGCCTGTGTGAAAATGACCAAAAAGGTTCATGTTATCATAGTTTCTGGAGGTAAGCCTTTAAACCATAATGAATCCCATTTGGCTCTCTGTATGTAATTGTGCTGATACATATCTTACATATTCAAGGGGAATTAGACCACATTTTTACAAGGAGGATTACTGGATTAGTGCTAATGAAGAACAAGAGGAGAGCTGCAGAGTTTGGGGGACTTTTTTTGCAAGATTAAGTAATATAATGGAAAATTAAGATATGTTTAGAAAGCGAGTTATTAGGGACGAGACAACAAGACCTCATGAGTTAAAATTGCTAACAGATCGTGCACTCGTGAGAAAAATTATCTCGTGAGATTTTTTTTCCCTCTGAATTTACATCTCGCTTGGATTTTTTTTTAAAAAGAGTTAAAAGCTGGTGAGTTATACAATTTGAGAAGTTGTAGTTCCAAAGAGCAGTACTACAATGACCACTAAAGTATAAAATATTGACGCGAAAATAGTGAAATGGATTGCATTACTTATTTATTACAAATTATGTAAAAATATC